>PVJX010016970.1:0-39269 GCA_004027295.1 Dolichotis patagonum
GTTTTGAAGAAAACAAAACATTATGACAGCTATTGTTGATTTAATATCATCCTTCTTAGAAGTCCTACCATGCTTTTTTTTGTTTTACTACCATTGGTTCTATCTATCACATTGTGTCTTATTGGAATTTGAATATGTGTGATAGCTCAAACAAATTTTTTTTCTTTTCTATCAAAAATAAGGTATTACAGTACCCATTGGACATTTTTTGTTATTCAGTTCAGAAAGCCCTGTAATTCTTTCACTCTATGCATGGCTTTATACTATTGTGTTATGTTTGATATTATTGTATTTGAAACTATGCTCAACTATAGCAGAGTAAGAGATATGGTGTTAGCTACTGTTGATGTCCAGTGGACTTAATGTAAAGTACTGTGTTGCCTATGTTGTCCTGTTCTGATCTGCTCTGTACTGCCCCCTTTTGTTTTATTCTCTTTCAAATTAAAAAATAATTAATTAAAGAAATATTTAAAATACTGACTTTAAGTACTTATATAGCCCAGAACAAGACTGAGAAAAATAACTTTTAGTGTGTTAGAGTGAAATTTAAATATATTCAATACAAAGAGTTAGGGGCAAACTCCTTACAGAAGGACCAGAGGTTTCACTAGTGGTGTACTTTATAACAATATCATTATTTGTAAGGAAATATTGATAATATTTTAGAAATATAAAAGCAAAAATAATTTAAACATATAATATTTATATGCTAAACTGTTATTTAATGTAATATATAATAAGTATGAACATAAACACACTATCTTTAAAAATATTTGACCCAAATATTATTTCACCTTAAATTATTTCAAAAAATAAAATACAAATTAATTTAAATGTTTGATTTGGATAGGTAAAAATAACATGGCAAGTCTTACATATATTCATTGATTATTTGTTGGCCTCATGAATCAATGATATGGTGTACACTTAAAATTCCAGCTGCTCTGAGGCAAGAAGATTAGACTCCCAGTAAACATCACACTTGGCACTTATAGCAACACAGGATATATATATAAGGATATATATATAAGGATATATATATAAGGATATATATATATATATATATATATTTATATATATCCTTAAAAAGAAAGACATCATATATATATATGATGTTAGTGATGTTTTCCTATGTCCGTTGCTATTGAACAGGGACTCACTAGTTTACATAGAAGCTAACATTATACACCAGTTTTCATGGAAGAGAAATTTATTGCAAGATCAGCCAATGAGGAGGATGGGGAATGTTCTGAAATGCCTCCTCAATTGAGTGATAGTGGAAAAATTCATAGGAAAGCCTTGGGCATAAACTGCTTGTTTATTGGAAGGTTCCAGGCAAATTGTAAAACAAGCTGATGGTCATTCTGTCACTTTACACATTACATGATTCTTTTCCAGAGAAAATTAACATGTTCTTCCATGGAGGATTTTGATCCAATGACATCAACAGGTCACTGAGCAGACAGGCTGAGCACAGATCATTGAGCACAGACCTGCTCTTTTTCAGTCAGTTTCACATCATCCTTGAGTGAATTCTGGGGATATTTATGGAAAAGAAACCTAAAGATATTTTTACTTAAGGAATTTACGTCTGGGTGTATCTGGGCCTTGTCCAATTTTACTTCCTTTTTGAACTACCCACTGACCAGTTACCAATTGTCAAAGATATCAAAGGAAATTTATTTTAACCTCATTATTTTCAGTGATCCACGTACTATGTCTGTTTTGAGACTTTTAAAACATAATGTAGAATTTGTTTAATTCAAGGGCATCATTGCAAAACATCTGCGAATCCATATTGATCTTAAAATATATAGGATAATGTGACAGAAAGAAGATTATAGTATTCAAATCAGGTTTTACTAAACATTAACATTTTCATCAGTGAATGGTCCAAACATGTACTTTATTGAATTTGTTAGCATTTTTGTTTAAGTTGCTCACATCTAATGAAAATCTTGAAGATTAAGAAGAATTAAAAATACTATATACTTCTTGTATTAAAAGTATATTTTAAAGAATTGGTCCAATTGAACATAAGATATATCTAGACTAAGAGTGATTATTTAAACATATTAAATGTGATACTAACAAATACTTGTTATTCTTTATATATCAGTGAAAATGTAAGCAAGTTTGTCGAGACAACTAGGTATACCTTTCTGCAGAATTAAGCTACTGCAATAAATGCAAATACATTAGTGTGTGTTTTCCGTTTTCAATGTGAAACATATGTACATACTCTTGTACTGCAGTGGTTCACAAATATTTTTTCTGTAAAATACCAGATAGTAAGTAGTTTCAACCATGTAAGTTACAAAAGGTTTCTGTTACTCACTGACTCTTCTTCCACAATTCATATGCTGCAACTGTCACCTAACATGTGACTATATTTGAAGTTATTTCCTGTAAATAATGAAGATAAAATTCAATAGGATTGAATAGTGTCCTTAAAAAGAAAGACATCTCATATCAAATTTCTCTCTCTCTGCTTCTCTCTTTTTCACCAGACAAAAGGTGATATGGTCTTGTGTGGGCATGGAAAAGTATATTTGTAAATCTTGAAGAGAGGAATAATTCACTACTATACTAAATTTTCTAGAACCTTTATCTTGTATTTATAATCTCTAGAACTGGGAAAAAATAAATTTCTGTTGTTTAAGATACCCAGTTTATGATTTTTGGATATTGTAGCACTAGCTATCCAACATGGTCTCTGTCTCATGTTGCTTTTTATAGTCTTTCAAAAAATGCCTTTTCAATCCTAGTACTTTAGATACACAAGCTATTCTTGATCCACTTTATCAAATACTGGTATACTGAAAAGTCTGCCTTTAGAAAGAAAAATAGCTATGGAATCAAGTGTTGTATGGTCTTGCTATAGAAACTTCCTCAGGGATGAGGACAAATACATTCTTAAGCCCTTAATCTGCTATTCATTTAGAGAGTGATTTGTATTTTCTTCTGGGGTAGAAACTTAAAAAGGATTTTTGCTAAAACAAGCAAACAACAATAAATTCTGACTCTTCTCTATAGCCTACAGATAACAAATAGGAGGCTAAAATTAGAGCAAAGCTTCATCTTTATTTTGTACCTGTCCTTTATTACTTTAAAACATTGGGTCATATGCCTGTTCCATTCCACGTAAGGATTGCTAAACATTTGTCTAAAAGTGGGCAAAAAATTTTTGATTGGCTGTAAATTTACACATTCCATCTCATTTTCCTTCATGAATGAAGACATCAAGATAGAAGATTTATAAAGATACTCAAATACATTGGTACATTACAAAGTCTCGTCATTATTCTAAATTTATTGACACTTTGAATTCCAGAAGAATCCTCCACAAGAATGAAATGGCAAAAGCAAAGACAACGCTCTCATGGAGACCAAGTTGTCCTGTCAAGAAGCACTCTCCTGGAGCCATGTTACAAACCCAGAATGATCAACTAGATGCTGTCTTGTCTCAAATGGTCTAAAAAGGCTGCTACTACACTTCTTAGAATGGATCTTATTCGTCAGCTTCTCAAGTTGTAATCCCTTTCTGTATTTTCTCTTAACTCTGCCTAGTAAATCGGATTATGCCTCACATTAATGTACCATAAAATTCTTATTGTGTAATGAGCTTCATTAAATCTATGCTATGGGATGAGGGGAGGTCCCTATATTTTCTTTGGGATATCTCTTTTTACTCTGTCTGTTGATAAGCTAAACATATATATTTGGCAGGTTCTGAGATTAAAAAAATTTGAAAGCCTCAATAACCAAAGAATCTTGCAAGGTAAAACATTCCATTATATTTATATATGAAATATTGTTTATCTCCTTAATCTTAAGTGTTAAATGAATATTTAAACGCTGTATATATTTTTAAAATTTCTTAATATATTTTAGTGCAGCATAGTATGGTATGATAGTAAAAAGACAAAGCTCCAACTTGCAGTATGATTCTCATTTGCATATGCACTATGAGACCAATATTCACTGATAAATTTTTCAGTGAATATTTAGGAAGTGATATTATAAATCTTACCTGTATATTACTTTTACATATATTCTGTGCTCTGTTACTTCTTTAAAGTTATAATAAAATATATAGTACAAAGTGACCAGTAAATTTTTGTTTGATATATTTTTGTTTAGATACACTATAAATGTATCATTATTATATTCAGATTAAGCTTTTAGTTATACAAAATAACAAACTGTAACTTTTATCCTGCTTTAATACTTGAACTTAAACTATAAATTTATTATAGAAATATTTCTAGTTTGATTTAAATAAATTTAAATTTCTAGTTTGATTTAAATTTAAATTGTGTCTAATTTCTGTGCAATAATGGAAAAAGAATAACAGAGTTTTTTAAGAAAATATGACAAAAATTATAATTAGATACTTTTATATTAGTTTTTTAAAATAAAAATTGTCAGCAACTTATGGCTGTACACATTTAGTTATGAGCTATGGAAGTCTTCCAAAAAAGTGATACAATGACAAATATAATCATTACAGAAATATAGAAGGATAGATGAGTGTTTATATTTCATATTTAGAATTTGATGTTGACAATATAATTTAATGAGACAACTGCATGTAACTGAGCATAAAAATTGTTTAGTGAAAGTGTGATTAGGGACAATTCAAAAAGTTAGTTTCAAATTATCAACCCACTCTACTTTAATCAAGCAAAACATTGCAATTGGACAACACTTAATAAGGAATTAAATGCAATGACATGCTAAATCTTGGATGATCATTTAAAAAAAATCTTTAGAGTTCCAAGTATAAAAGATCTAGAAAGTATGGAAATATTAATTTACCAACTAGAAAGGACAAAACAAATGAATAAGGAAATGGTACATGATGTCCAAAGCATATGAGAAAAAACTTAATAAGATATAACCACAATGGAAATATTAGAACAGAAGAAATGAAGGATCAGAGGAAATGTTTCAAGCACTTATGCATGAGTGTTTTCTAGCATTAATAAGAAACAAATCATAGCCAAATGTGTCATAATATCATGAATAAAGGAGAAAAACTCCACATCTAAAAATACTAAGAAAGAGAAAAAGTATCTTTATCTAATGTGGAACAAAGGAATGAATTGCATTAAACTTCTCTTCCTAAACCATACAATCAGCAAGACAAGGTAGTAAGAATTTAAAACACTCTAAGCAGAATCACAATCAGTACAGTAGTGAACAAGAACACATTATTGTACTGACATGGCAGAAAGTACAATAACTTTTCCTTAATGAAAGAAGTCAATGAGAAAAAAGGCACTATGGGTTGATTCCAAGTGTGTCAGAGTCAGAGAAAGGGAAAGCTATCGAGAGAGAAGCAGATCAGTGACGACCAGGGATGAGGGGAAGCAGGAATGACTAGATAGGGCAGATGGATATTGGCAGCAGGAAAACTATGCTGCATGATTCTTTTCTAATAAATATGTGATATAAAGCTTTTGTCAAAACTCACGGAATGTAAAACACCAAATGTGAGCTCCAATGTTTATTTATTTATTTATTTATTTGCAATGGGGATCAAGCTCGTGACTCAAGCTTGCCAGGCAGGCGCTTATGCCATTGAGCTAAATTAGCGGCCCCACAATGTGAACTTTAGTGAAAATAATGTTCTACAAATATTGGCCTATCAATTTTACAAAAACCCAATGAGGTAATAACCAAGAAATCTGGGAACAAGTGGAGATATAAGGGAGATTTGCTCAATTTTCCATTAATCTAAAATTACTCTAAAGAAGCAAGTCTATCAATTTTTTAAAAAGTCTTAGAATTAAGACTTCAAATGTCCTCAGAAAGCCAGTCTGGAAAAAAGGGCAGTTAGTTTCACTCCCACAAAACTTTCAGGATGCTGAGAGCCATGGAGAATTGCATCCCAAGATTTGGAATCACAGAAAGAATACCAAATTAACTTTGCATGTCCCGGGGGGGTATTTAGGTGGGATTATCAGTTATTTTCCAAATTAGCTGAAACTGAGCTTCAAAAAAGCTTCATGGAAAATGATAACTGTGAGAGTTGCTGGATATGTAAAACACAGTGGTTCCAAATAAATCCTAAACCTGTTTTAAAGTTTTAGACTTTCACACTCATAATTATAGCTTGTTGATTAAGCTTTGTTTTAAATGGACAAATCATATATGTTATTTATGAGGAAAAGCAAGATTTATTCATAGAAGTGGTTCCAATTCTTCTAAGCACTGGTGCATATGTTACGATCTAAAATGAGGGAATATAGGTGGCATTCAAGGAGGAAATGATGCTTAATAAAGTTTAAGTAAGTTGTAATGGAACACAAATGGGAAGAAATGAAATTAGATATTGGGCAATGATGTCTGAATTGCCTCTGCCTTGTGCATGATATGTGAATGTGTTGACACATACATTGAAGAAATTTTCTACTATGTGTTGGCTACATTTTCATTTTTAATCTTTCATGATATTTGCTCAAGTAAATCCCTTCAAGTTTATTGATGGAGCTTCATCAGTTCTACTTTTCAATTTGTTTCCCTTGAAAATACCTTGAAATAACACGACATCTTATGCAAAATAGGTAGGTAAAAGAATGAAAAAGTTTTAAAACTGGTCCCAACAGATTTGATATTTATTTCCCCTGCTTCTACTTCTCATTCATCATATTTCCTTTCTCTTTTTTCTTTTTTCATAGAAAACAATTCATAATGAAATACTTGGCAGGTCCAAATCTTGGCTAACAAATAAAGAATCTACTTTCACACTGATGGATCATGCCAGATTTCATCCACATTTATACAGATATACTGATGAGCTATTATAAGAAAGTGAAACATTGAGTATGTCAGGGCAATCATAAAAGATTTTATAGGGTAGTTTTAGAAAAACCTGGATAGATGGATAAACATTTATCAACCAGAAGAGATAGAAAGAGACATGTTAGTCATAGAGATTAGCTTGTTCAAAGAGAAGAAAAGAAAAAAGTTTAGATGTACTCTAAATACTTATGGTAGAAAAATTATTGTTTTGAACCTGATTTGTAGAACAGAAGAGTGAAAAAATAGTGAAACATAAAATTAGAAACCAACCTGCTCTGCTGGCCTAAGGAAATTGGACTGTAACCCATACTGAAGGACTTTTTATTTTAAATGCTCAAAAAGAGTCAGAATATTGCCAGGTACGGCCATTTAATGGAGCCATTCAGGATCAATCTTTAGTGCTAGAGAACAACACCACCAACAAAAATGAGAGTTTACTAACAATTTATTTTATATAAAGAAACTAAGTTTGAGAATGATTTTAAAATACAGGAACCCATATAGTGAAATCATACAGATGGCTACAGGCTTTTTCAATTATGTAAGAGAAAAGCGGGTGGTTTTGACACGTATTTCTGAGATGAATTCCACATTATTTCTTTCATTTAATCTTCATCATGACTTATTAGATGTGCTTTTCTCTTATTTCTAAGTTTTTATTTTTATTTTAAAACTGAAACTGAGGTTATGAGAAATGAAAATAACTACAAAAGTGCCTGTAGAAGATATGTATAGGCCTTGTCAGAAAGCTAAGATTGTTTACACTTAATAAATTAGCATAATTACCAATTTAATCCACAAAGTGCTTTCAGGTTATTAAATCATTCATTGTTAAATGTTTAATAATAAAGAACTATGAATAACATAATATGTGCCTGCCATCTTTACTCCTTTTTTCCCTAGGAAATAACATTAAAAGACTATTTAGTGATTTCTCTCAAAATAAATACACACATGCTTTAAGGTACAGAAACATTCCCTTCTACAATCTCTACCTTTTGTCCTTTTTATAAGGCAGTGTCTCTCTCTGAATGCTTTTCTTCTCTCACTAAGCCATGACCTTGACACTGATGGCAATTATTTTGTTTCTTTTCTTTAGACTTTTGCTATCCAAATCTGACTGTATTCTTTTGGTCATGTCTTATTTTTTACCTTATGCAATAGAACCCTTAATTTGACATTCTTTTCTGCAATAATACGTCTATGAATTTTATCCATGTTATGATTTATATTCGTATTAGATTTCAACAAAGATATTGCAAAACCCTGTATTTTTATAGTTGCTAAGTTGTAAATAAAATTAGAGAGAGTTGAATTCCATAGTAAGTAACAAATATAATGCACAACACTAGCTTTTCCCAATAATGTAAACTTTTTTGGAGGGTGAAGAACTATTGAATTTTATTTACTATATCCACAAATATAATATCAATAAGATCATTTGAATTGCCACAGAAAAAGAAATAACTTATTTTATTACTTTTATTTTAATTTTTTTATCAGCATATATTGGCGATATGCAGCAAATATATTATGGAGGGGTATTGGCACATATGCATATCCCATCTTCATCCCTTAGGACTTTCGTTCCTCTCCCCTGCCTCCCATCTCCTCCACTCCAGCATCTTCCTGTCATGACTCCTCTAAATTCTATTGCTTTTGCCTTCGGTGACATCCACATCTTTACCAAAACTCTCCATTTTTTCTTTCACTTCTTTGGTTATTGAAATAATAATTACCCTGAAATTTGTGGTTAACTTGCTGTTTTGATTCTTGCTGGATCTCCTTTAATACCTTTGCAGCCATCTCCTGCTGTTTTCAACAATGATCTGTGTCTCTTCTTATCCCTGCTTATTTCTAATTATGTGACATAATTTATTTATGGAAGTATTTGTAGAAATATATTTTTAAACTGAAATTATATCATTTTTCTTGAGAGAACCTGCCATTATCTCCTATAAAACATACTCATTTCCTAAATGACTATTAGTAGTTGAACAAACTGCCAATATTTCTCCCAACAGTGACAGGAAAAAAGAAATTTTCAAACATAATTTACCTTTCATAGGTCATGGTAAAATTTCTGAAGAAGTCACTGTAGGTTAGGAAATATTTTGCTCTGATTGGGTAAAATTCAGTTGTATGCTCAAATCTATATATACAAATCCTTAAGAATGTGAGTTATGATGAGAAAAACTGTGGTGAGTTGTTAGATGTGAAAGATGTTGACTATCATGTATGAGTTTAGAATCTATAAATCTATAAATGTATTTAGTAGATTCATTTTTATTTTTTTAAGACACAGTCTTGCTATATAACTCAGGCTAGCCTTAAAATCAAGAAGATCCTCTGGTCTCAGCTACTTGAGTGCTAGTACTATAGTCATACACCACCATATGTGATCCTGTTTTTAAATTTTTTATCTAATCAGTTTTCCTTCCATTTTTCTATTTATGCCTCATGCATTTTCTGTATTCCAAAATTTAAACATTTTCAACCAAAATATGCTGTGTCAAATCAGTTCATGTTTCTGTTTCTCTCCTCCTTACCTCAGATGGTCTTTCTCTCTGCCCATCTGTAAAGGGCATACTTGTCTTTTAAATTTTTGCAACATTGCCTTCGTTGTGGTCTCTTATCTCATTACATAAGAAATATCAGGGATCTGTTCCTTTATTCTCATGTTCTGTAACTTATCATATGTAATTGAGTTGCTTGCCTTTCCTCCTATATTTTGTCTTTCTCACTGCAAGATGTCACCCACTCTTTTCTTCAAAATTTATGATAAATGTCAAGCACATTGTTGATTCTAGATAAATGTTGCTTGAATAAATAAATGTTTGAAGCCCTGGATGGGGGATTGTGGAAATATTTGACTTAACTGGTGTCAAAATATAAGCTAAGAATATAATTTTAGAATTATATTTCCTATAAATATACTCCAGAGCATAAAATCAAAGGAAAAACACTGACAACACAAGAATTGCAAATGAATATTTTTGACTTATTCATGTGGAGAGGAAGATAAAGCCTATTTTAAAGAAGAAAAAAGAAGGAATAAGAAAACTGATGTGAGGATGTGAATTGTGTGATTACAGAGAACAGAGTGAGAAAGAAAGCTCCTATTTCCAAAATGTTTTTCTTTTCTTGGGTGGGGAGGATGGCAGATAAGACACTTTAAAGAGATATAATAAATGTCTACTTTTTCAAATGCATCAATCAAGTTTGTGTTACTTGAAACAAAAAAAAAATCAGTTAGATGTTACATGATATGTTTCTCTTAACTAGGTTCACATAAATTTTTTTGTATTCTTTTCCAAGACTACTCTCAGGGCCAATATTAATATGTCATTTCTATTGGAACAAATTTTATGATGATTATTGAGCATTCACTTAAAATATTTGAAAATTAGTTAAGAAATTATTTCTAGTAAGATAAACTGGGCATCTTTGTTTCACAAGAACAAACTGAATTACTGCTTGATTTGAATACGGTCCCTATTTTATACTGGTTAAAATAAAACTGAAGCAGTTGTGTAGCCTGAATAATTTTCTCCTTCATGATCTAATTCTAGCCAGCTGTCCCAGTATATTATACTCAAATCAGTAGTACTGGGACCACTTTGTAAAATGGGTAGTTGGCACAATGTACAAGGCCTTTTCTGGTTCAGCTGTTAAGTCAAAAGCGATGAATGTGGAAGCCATGACTGCAATGGTTACCACAGGTGGTCACTGTGCCTCATCCTTATAAAACAAGGCTGCAGAAATGATGATGAGTGACAGCTCATTTAATCACTCTAATGTTCACACCTACTTTTACTTCATGGACAAGTATTATTTATTGTTTTTAAGCAACGTTCTAACACCACAATACCAGTGTTTCTGACATCACTCATACAGATCTCTGAGAAAGACGGTATGTGTAACTTCATCAAAATTTTCCTGTGTCCAGAATGAACTTTATGGACATACCTTGCTCCCTGTTCTCTACAGAGTTCTTTTAGGTTTGTTCGTAATTTTCAGTGTCAGTTCCTTGTGCTTCTCTACTGGTTTAGTTTTCCATTTGCAACAAATGTACAAGGAGCACTTTGTAAGGATGAATGTTTTATTGAGTCTCATGAATAAAAAATTTTTAGGGCAATGTTTTATTTAAGGTAATTTAGGGTTTTATTTAAGGTAATCTAGGTTGTGTATACTTACATATAACAGTTTGAAAATATCTAATCAAGAATGTTTATGTAAAATATTTTACTACTTTTAATATTTATGTCTTATTTTTTAATTGATATTCTTAACATTATTAATTTCAGTGGTGTGTAAATATATCTTGTAAAGTAAGATTCATTTGAAGGACTTAAATTAAGGAGCTAAATGATAACCAAAAACAAAATTAATTTAATAAGGTACAACAAAGCACTTAATGACATTAGAGGAAATCCTTAGACTTAAGTCCGGTAAAGGGTTATCAAATAAGCACTATTTTTCAATACATTTGACCTTTAATAACCAAACTTCTCTTTTATCTAGTAAAATCTTCCAGAGACTTGAGTTTTATTATCCCTAACAAGGGAAAAGTTCTACTTTATTCAATGCAAATAAAACTGAACAAATTTTAAAACACTGTATGTCATGAACAATCTTTATTCAAAGGAAATAAGACTATAATGAATTTTCAGAAGAGTAGAGAATATTTCTGCATTTTGCAATAGGAGAATGAGATATATTTGCAATCTCCCAGACACAAAACATAGCTCGTCATACACACCTGGGGACAGCTACATTAAACATTTAATAACAGTAGGATACGCCAGACCCTCGCAAGTGATAAATGAGGACATTTTAGCATTGTTCTTTTTCTGTGGTTTTCTGGGACTTTTTTCTTCCTTGGTAAATAAGTTGTTACTTTTTAATCCTCAAAACAATATTGCTGATGAAAAAAGACAACAATTTTATCATTCTTTCAAAGATACATCTTTTTTCAAAATATAACTGATTATGTGCGTGTAATTTTATCTTAGGTCTGAAAAACTCATTGTGATTAGTTTTAATGAGAAGATTTAGAAATGAGTGGGTTTTTTCTTGCTTTAAAAGTACACACATGCCCCTCCCTCCCCCCAGAGGAAATGTCTAGAATGTTAGAGCATTAAGGAAGAAAAAAAAAAGTCAACCATGGATAGGTGCCAAATTTCTAATTATCCTTAAACTAATTAGCCCCTTGCAATCAAATAAATATAATACAGAATTTTAACAATTGAAAGTTAATAATAACTCGCTTTTTTGGGTACAATTCATATGCACCTCACATTCTGACACATTATTCATTGCTCTGAAAAAGAGTGAGAAAGGAGCCAGAAAGCCAAATACAAAGGGACAAGGAGTCACTTCCCTGGCAAGAAAAACATGAAAAACTGTGTGGAACAGATACCTCAGCCGCCTCATATTTCTTTTCATTTATATAATGACTGCCAAAGAAGAACAGGATGCTAAGAACCTACTGCTGAATTTTAAACAGAGTTGCATGGTCAAACATACCTAAGTCTCTGTACAAAGGTAATGAATAACAAATGTTCCATTGTAATATCAAAAATAATTTTAATTTTCATGAACTCAAGACAAATTTCTTCTGAAAAGTACAATCACAGATGCTGTTCCTCATCCCAGTCATATGTAGAAACTAAATATGATTTAGAACAATCTATTGAGAGTGTACCATTTTCCTTTTCTACAACTAGTGGTTTATAGACAATAATTCTTTTCATCAATCCACAGAATTGTGAATCAAGTTTTTAAGGCATGCACAGTGTGATACACTGGTTGGTAGGATTAGAAGTTATTATGCATGGTAAATACAGTATTATCCTCTTTCTTTCTCTTTCTTTCTTTCTTTCTTTCTTTCTTTCTTTCTTTCTTTCTTTCTTTCTTTTTTCTTCTTAAGCATATATGCTAGTGCTTTGAAAAAACAGATACTAATTCTGCATTCTGAAAATTTATGAATCAGAAAGGAGAGTTTTTGCTTTTTAGGTTACTATCAAATTCTTCTTATGATTCCCAAGCCATCTCAGGTGGGTCATGTGTTCTCTATGAGTCAGTGATGAATGAATCACACAGTACTGAAGTCAGCACACTGTAGTCTATGAGCTAAACCTTGCTGGTGCCTGTATTTTTTTTTTAATAAATAGTTTCAGGAAATCAACTGCATTCATCTGTGTACTGTTTGACCAATTTTCCTTTATAAAGAACAGATCTGAATAGTTGTAACAAAACCCACCCTGCTTGACAAATATCTACATGCTAAAATATTTCGTATCTGACTCTGAGAAGTTTTCCAGTTCTTCCCATTGAATATGTTTTGCCAGTAACATAATATTTGGAAAGTCCTGTCGTATCATTTTGATCTAGTTTTCTAAAACCTTTAAATGTATGTGGAAAAATGGAGAAGTCAGAATAAATTGGATTTTTTCTTTCTTTTATTAATATGTAAATATGTGTGTACGAGAATGTCACATCTTGTCAGACTGTCTCTTGAATATTCTTAAAGCCTTAGAAACACCTATAACTATGAAACATTTCAAGAACATCTAAGTCAAAAGTAGAGTTGCTCATTTTGAGGGCAGAGACAGAATCCAGATCGCTTGCCTGCCCATTACACTGCATGCTTTGAGTGGACGTGCTTAATATCCACACAGGTCAGCAGCGTATCCAGGGCTACTTACACGTCTCATGAGCATTTCAAATTCCACAGCTGCCTAACTTTTCCAGGGATGCTCCCTTTTGAGCTACACCCTAGTTTTGGTGAATGACACGGACATGTACCATTATTATTCCTTAAATCATAAGACTAGCTATCATAATTGATTTTTCTCATGTTTTCCATATATCATTTTTAATAAAAATCCCTGTTAATTTATGAGTCCTCAAAATTTCTCCAATACTGGCCTTTTATTTACTGCCTACAGAGCCCTAAAAAGACATTCATCACTCCATATGTGAGGGCCAAGAAAGTGCCTAAAATATCTTTTTGTTTTCAGTTTTGACTTCAGAATTTTTTTTTAGCTAGGGCAAAAACTGAACTCTTACAAATGAAAATGATTGCACCATGTTTTGGAAGCAATATCTTAGGTGAATTTCTCTTGCCTTTAGAGTAAAATTCATGACCACTGACTTATTATATGGAAGAGTTTTAGTACTTTGTTTCTGAATTTTTCTCCAACTTTACTTTTTCACTATTCCTTTCTTTCCAGACAGGCTCATTGAACTACATGGTTGAGAAAAGCCTTAGAAAATGCTTTTACCAAAATCTTGTTTTCTTTTCAGAAATTTGATTGGAGTAGTCTAATTTCAGTCCTGAACAGAATAACATGCTAAAAAATCCTGCTTGGAAGTTCCTATATCCTCACTTAAAAAATACATGTTTGATTTATATCTTCACTTAAAAAATACATGTTTGTTTTATAACCTCACTTAAAAGATACATGTTTGGTTTATAAGCTCAGTGATATTTTTATGCACAAAATTACAAAAGTGATAATATCACCTGTAATTTTAGTCAGGCAACAAATCAAATTTTACATTTTAAATTAGAAAACAATAACATTTAGATTAGAAAAGAATAACAACAAAGAAATAGAAAATATAGACAGAGAGATGAATAGATAATCATGGAAAAATTGTTTTGGAAAATTAAATTATTACAGAGTTTGACTTAAGCCTCAGCAAACACCAAGCACATGGTTAATGTCTCAGGATCTCAGTAATTTTGTCAAAATTTAATATTTAAGTATATTTAGAAACTTTGTGCAGAAGTTGGAACTAAAAAAGTGTGTTTGAGCATATTGTATAAATATGAAACTATGAAAATTGATGGAATTTACCACTGAATAATAGAAAAAGAAATTTTAAAATTTAAGAAAGCAGAAATAATAAACAGTCACATAAATAGTAGTACAATGTTATAAATCTGAAGAAAAGACAGTGCAATGTGTAAAAACTGGGAAACTGTTGCATAGGTAAAATGGAGAGGAATGAATAATATTGAGGAATTTTCTTATTGCAAATTCATCATGAATTTGCCAATATAAGATATAAACTAAGACCAAGGTAAAAATAAACCTCAGCATTTGTGTAGTCATCATGCCAGACAAAAAGTTCTTGAAAGGACCTTGCCAGAATTTCAGGTTATGAGAATAAGGACAACTGGTAAATTATTTGAATTGCAAATAGGAACTGTCTTGCCTAAATTTTTAACTGATTAAGAGTATTTCCAATATTTTCCATAAAATGTTTTTAGTTATGTATTTTACTCACATTATCATGATGCAGTTTATTTTAAAGGGAGCAGCGTTTATCCCAGCAGTAATTAGATTTAAGGTGAGAACGTGTCTAGAGAATTGGTGTAGCTCAGTGGCTTTCTAAAGTTCATGAAGACCTGGGTTTGATTCCCAGCACAGAAAAAGGTCGCTCCTTGAGCAGAACCAATAGATCTAATTTATTTGATTAGTTTGCCTACAGCAAACTAATCAAATAAATTAATTAACTAGATGAAACTAAATAATATACCTAAAAGAGGGAAAACAACCGATTTATTTCCAGACACTATTTTGAAAATCACTCAAGTTAAGAAATTTTAACCAGTTATTTAAAGCTTTTAAAAATTGCTGCAGAGAAGAGAAAATATATTTGTACAAAGCCTTAATAAATTTAAAAACTATAACTGCTTTTAAATCTAAGATATGAGAATAATAATGGTAAATATGAATAGCCAACTTACAAATCAATATGATTAAAAGGTAAAGAAGGTAAAGAAGATTAACATTACACTTATTGAATGTAGAATAATTAAATTAAATGGTTGTAGTAATCTTAACAAAAAGTAACATAAAATACAGTTTGCTAAAATGTTAAGCAGTTGTCATTCTGTATGGTTTATTGGGCCACAATAGCACTGTGTACTGTCTTACTATTCATTTTCAGAGGGTAAGTAGTAAATTTCTTGAGTAATCCAGAACTATTTAAATCATAGTTAAACAATGCACCTGAGTTACACAGGAGACAACAACATTACTATATAATTATAAATTGTTAATATAGCATGGAAATTAAGGGTTATAAAATATTTCTTGAACAGGGAAACACTATCAAATATTAATTATTGTGAATTACCATTATACGCTAACAAATTTTTTGGAATAATAAGGAACAATAAAATAAATCTCTTTAGATTATGTCTTCTCAATGAAGCTGTAATTCTACTACTAAATACAAAATATGCATTGTGGAATACACTGGAATAAATTAATGGCATTTGTCTTGTTGTGTGCATGGCTATACCCATTCCAAATTCCTATACGTCACTTTTTACTATATCATGCAGCTGAGTAGCAAATTATTTGGATAAACAAAAAGGGGCAAGAAGAAAGCGATAGCTTAACTGTAAAGCAATTTGGCAGAAAAATGCAGTGTGACAATCTGTTATAGTGAGATCATTAGGTTAACATGGGACTGCATGAGGAGGGTGACCGAGGGGAGCCTTATATAATATTAAAATACAATTTGAAGCAGAAAAACATCCTCGCCCTGGACTGCCTCTGAACATGTGTACAATCCACTAAGAAAATCTGACATACACTTTTTTTTTCCAGAATTGAGTAGAACAGATGTTAGTGCAGTGAGAAGTGGGAAGACTGAAGGAATACGAAGCAGCTCTTAAACTGAATAAGAATATATCAGCCAGTGTGGTAGGTATTTATATGAACTTATGAAATACTTTCTAGTCTTTCTAAGGAGAGTATCTCACTAACTTTGGAATTCTCCAACATATAATTATGCGTATTGGTCTAATTTCCAATTAATAAGCCAAAATTCCAGATACTTACCTACAATTTAAAAGAAGAGAAGCTTATTTTAACTCATGGTTCAGTCCATGGCTCACTGGGTTCAAAGCAGAAAATCATGTATAAAAGACACAGCAGCGGAAAGATACAGATGCTGAAATCCAGGCATATGAGAAGCAGAGAGTGGGGGAAAGATCGTAATAGAAGGAGACCTGATAGGAGACCTGATAGGAGCCCAAATATGCGCCGTATCCCCATTACCTGCTTGTTCCAAGTAGGCCCCATATCTAAACAGCTCAACTAGCTGAAAGTTATCAATGAGTTAATCAGTTGATGAGATTATTCCCCTTGAAATCCTGCCACAACTCCAGGAAATTCTTAACTCACCCAAGTTGACAATCAATGAGGCATAAAACCAGCCCTTGTCAACTGGACATCTAGTCTTCTTTCCTTCAAACATACTTAGCCTCCAAATAAAAGCAACACTAAGGCCATAATTTCACCTAACATAATGTAACTACCCCATGTACAACCCAAACACACTAATGTTTCCCCTAAAATCTAAATAGCTCCAATTTTGCTCAAAGTCCAAGCCCAAATCTTTTCTAAGACTCAAGACAAACTTTTAGCTGTAAACATCTATAAATTTCAAAAAGTGAGTTGTGTATTCCTAACATACAAACTGTAGAATAAATGTTCCCAAATCCAAAAGGAAGGGATGAAAGAGAAAAATTCTGAACAAAGCAAAACCAAAGCAGTATGACAAATATTTGGACTCAAAATGTATTTTGTTTTCCAGGGCACATTGTAGCCCTGTGAGTTCCGGAGAGCTTGAGTGGAGAGACTTACAGGACTCCGAGGATTTCAGTCCATATAATCTATCTCTTGGGCTGGCTCTATGCTGAGTTTCAGACTTCCCTTGGCAGTGACCATGGGTCTAAAATCTCATTTTTGTTGTCTCCAGGGCAACTTTAGCTTCACTCTCACAACTTCATTCTCATAAGTTTATGCATTGCTTCTCACAGCACTTTGGCGTTTATATTTTATCTGGTCCTCCCAGATCTTTCTTTGATAGCTGGCTGGAAGTCTCTGTGGCCCAACAACTCATCCACTCCTAAAGCCTGTAAAACCAGCATTATGTGCCTAACCCCAAGGTCTATCACCAAGACAGGCAGTAGCCAGGCCTTCTTAAACCATGATTGCAGTCACCTCTGAGCACCTGGGTGGCTGACGCTGGGAAAGATTTCCTTGGGTAGCCTGGAGTGGGCAGGGCACCCTATAGATGCAAATGTGTTCAAACAACATTATAGACCTCTTTTAACTTTAGAGAAGGCAAACCTGTTAGACATTCAATGATAACAAACGGTTAGCTGAAGCAAGTGTGTCATGGGTTCACCACCACTTCACTAGAACTTGTGACAGATGGAGTTATGGTGAAATTTCGTTAAGGCATGCAAAACTGCTTTCGTTTTTTAATTGTCTTTCCTTTGCAACCATATCTTTGGCCACAACTTTACATATGCTTCTTTGTGCTCTGTGGTTCTCTTCCAATGCTCACAGTAAATCTGTCTCTAAGTAGCTGATGGTACTAATGCCGTAGCCTGAACACAGGGCTGCTTTAAAATGTCCTCTGTTAGAATGATCAAGTCCCCTTAATTCAACTCTTCACAAAATTTTAGGTAATGAACAACATATATACAAGTTATTTTGCTAGAATTCTCAGTAAAAAAAGAAACTTCACTCCCATCTGAAATTTATAACCATATTCAGTACTATCAACTTTCCTATCAACATGCTGCTTTTCTAAACTCTTACCAGAATTACCCATCAAGGTTTGGTTAAAACATTGTTGTGATTTGCTAGTTCAACATTTCCAAACATTTCCAAACTTCACCTACAAATTAAAGGTTTCTGAATGAAACGAGCAGATACAGTCACAGCAAGAATCCAGTTTCCAGTTTCAATATCTGTATTGGTTTACTTTGCAATGGTTGAGAAAAAAGCATGTTAATATCTGCAATTTAAAGAAAGAGTGAATTATTTTGGGTTATTAGCTCAGAGGATTTAGTCCATGGTTTCCTGACTCCAAGGCAGAAGCATCATAGCAGATCCGTGCAGCAGAGAAAAGAAAAAGCTTCATTCATTGCCTCCAGGAAGAAGATAACAGCAGAAAACTCAGATTGCCATGATCCAGGGACCATTTATAGATGAGGTGACACCCTTCTGCCTACTTTCTACAAATATGTGCACTTTTAACAGCAAAGTTTAGTGATAAAGTTATCTATGAAGTAGAACCCTCACAACCCGGTCACATATCAAGGAGTCACTTAATTCCAGTCAAGTTAACCATGAATATTAACTGACATGTTTTGTATACCCTGTGTGCTTTTTCTAATTCTCCTTTCTTTTCACATTTTACAGAACTACTTAGAAATTATTAGAATACAATATAACTCTTCCATTTCACTAAATTTTGACAAAGATTCGATTTTGTGATAAAAATTTAATCCAACAGGAATATACAGAGACAAATCTGCTTCTAAAAGATGTTATATAAATATACCATATACTAAGCTAATAAATATAAAATATTTAAATATGAGTAAAAAGAGCAATCTTACTCAATGATTCTGTGTTGGTACTTCTATTTTGGCTTGGCAAATTTTCTCCATCCTCTATTGTACTGTAGTTTTACTTAATCAGGGTTCATTAAATTATTGATTTTTCTGCCTAGACCACATATCAACTTGTAAGTCAATCTATGTTTGTCTTCTTTTATCCAACTTTAAAGGAAAGCAAACTTGCTCTGCTCTTCCTTGTTTCCAAGTAACTTGTCTTACAACTAATGAACTTTTATCAGTGTATCTGTCAGTAACACTATGAAATCTTAAGTAACATGCTATTTTTCATGTTTCATCTTATGTCCTGTGTTGTACTAGTGGTTTTCTGCTTCATAAAATCCTAACCCTGTGACAGTTGTGATGCCAATTGACTGACTTCTTTTAAACCTCTTTGGTTAATCTACCATTTTTAAGCTTTGTAGGATTCTTTTTCCCTGCTGACTCACTAAATAATATTGTTAAATCAGAATTAGATTTTTAGTACACTATACTTTTTAATACTCTATGTTTTCCTCAGATGCTTTAACCAATTCCTCCATACTATTGCGTCTCAGAAAAGGATAGCATCACTCTCACATCATGTCAATTTGAGAAACAGTGAATATGGAAAAGGGCTGTCTGATATATATATTTTTTTAATTATCCATAGCAGCCACAATAGTCCCTTTAGGAAAGAGGCCCCTCCTTTAGCAAGAAATATAATTCTTATCACTAGAGATTGTGAACTAGGAAGACAGTGACATCTGTACAAATACACTGATGGAACAATTATTTTTCAGTAGTTCTACATCATCTTCTCCATATATCAGTTCTTCCACAGTTGTATTGCCTCTAGCTCAACACCTTTGCCTAATCATTTCATTACTAATGACTTCATACATTATTTAATGGGCAAAAATATTTCTCTTCTGGCAATTTTTCAGGTCTTTAAACTCTTGTGGAAAACTCTGTTTATGTGTAAAAGTTAAGATCATGAGTTTTCTTTTGTTAATATGTCTTGTATTAATTTCACTTTTAAATGCACCTAAAGGTCTCAACTAAGAACTAAAAATGAGTGGAGGTAACCTTTATCCTCTGTAACACAAAGCAGTAGTACTCCAATCTCCAACCCATAAAATTTTCCTGAACCACCGACATGTTTATTTCATTAGTGTTTAAATATTTACATGTGAATATTTTCATGGACACCATGACATCAACATTTAAGATGTTCATTGTCACCTTCCTTTTAAAATTTTGTTCTAGAGATCAAAGCTGGGGAGTTGTGCATAAGCTCTGCCACTGAGCTACACCTTCAACTCCTTGTTCCCTCCGTTATCTTCCCAGGCTTCCTGTTAATTGGAGGGATTTGCACCAACTCTGTTACCCCAAAGAGAAAACTGACACTCATCTTAGACTCTTCTCACTGCTATGTTCCTATTAATCAGTCTCTAAATCTCTTTCAAAGTCATTGCCCATTTATATCTCTATCCCTGTCCTAGACAGGGGACATTTACTTGACTGTTTGTCCAAAAGTCTTGCTTTTCTTTTTTTAAGTTAGCAGTATGGTTTTCATCACATGAGTTTCCTTTATAGTTCCTGACTTAACCACATTATGAAAAAGTTGAATCCTGGCACATATCAGATAAAATTCTGCAATTATTGTTTATTATATCTAATGTTAAATCTCAGTTTCTTTAAACTGACAGAAGTATTTTTCAAGTTTTACTTTCTGATGTCTGCTACACTGTGGGACTCATCTCATCAGTCATGATCCCAAGCATTCCTTGTGCTATTTTTTAAAACCTCACTTTATGCATCCTAACTTCCTGTGACTAGTACCTGCATTACTTTTAGCTTGAAAAGACACATCTTCTCACAATTTTTTCCTGACTTTTTCACAATACTTTGTATGGCAGCTCATCACTGATTAAATAGTGGCAGCAGACATCACACCAATGACTCTTTAGTTTGTTTTACAGATTTTATAAAAGGGTAAATCACTCAGACTTTATGTACTGCATTCAAAAGCCACTACAGAACTTGGTAGCCAGTTTCCATTATATATATCATCATTTTCAACTGCTGGTTTGCACTAACTCTACCTCATCTAAAAAAAAAATTTAGAATTACTTTACAATGAATGAAAATAAACAACTTTATTACTACATGTAGCAAAAACAATGTACTGTGTAATACAGATGCTAACTCGAATTGTTGCTTAGGAAATTGTCAATGCCTTTTGCAACCACTGGACATCTTTCCTAAACCATACATGCTTTAAAAGACCTATGCCTACAAGACATTTGAACCAAAGGGGATAAGTTTAAATAGCTTGAAAGAATAATTTTAAACAGAATATATAGTATCCTGTAAAATTATTTTTAAAAATTAAAATTTAATATAGATTATTTGAAAAGGTATAAAAGGGAACACGTATCCCTGATGCTTTTGTTTTATGTAGGAACATATGAGTAATCCCTGGATGACAACTTTATAGTAATGAAATTATTAGTGATTGTAGCAGCTAGTAAAGGAAAACTGGGACTATAAATATTTTATTTGGCAGTAAATTTCTATTAGATACAAACTGACAAAAATCACTTTCTCAAAATATTGAAACTTTCACTACAAGATAAGTAAAGTCATTTAATCCATGATATTTGCTAATTTCCATTAAACAGCATTTTATAAGTATATTTGTAGTAAGTGTTGAAATATCAAATAACTGATCTATATTCTCTAACATACAAAATCCAAGTTTTAAAGTTTTAACTGATCTTAAGTATTTCAGGTTTTTTCTTTGCAATTTATTTTTCTTTTATTTTGTAATGGGAAAAAGGTAATTCTCCAAAGGATATAGCTCTAAAACAAAAGATACATATAAGAAACAGAGAGAGTCATGCAACCAAAATATAACAAAAATAACTAAAGAGATTAAAAAGACACTAATAATATTTTGCTATGTTTTGTTTGGATATTTTTAGACTGAATTTTTGTGGAATTTGAATCCAAAGAAAAAATCTCCATCTGTTTTTAACTCATTAAACATAAATTAAATTACATACAAAGCACACATTTCTTTGAATTTTACTGTGGAGAGAATCAAAAAAGTATTTTCTACATCTTAGTACCATATATTTAAAAACATTAATTAAGTGGTTAGTTAAGGTTGCATGAATTGAGATATAAAGATAATATGTCTTACTATTGAAACAAACTAAGTTCTACAAAGACTAAAAAGGTAATTGATGAAATTTATTAACTATATTTCTATAATTTAAACAGTAAGTAACATTACATTTGTTATACAAATCACGACTGATTTAAGAAGCAAATTATTATTTAAGTATATAAACTTTTCCAATGTATATTTTCTGGATATAAAAGCTTGGTGATGATCAATAATGCTTCTCCTTTAATTTCGTTACAAACTTCCACTGTTACCATCTTGTAGTAAATAGAATATGGTATACCAATTATTTCTAACAAAGTTTCAAATATGAGTTAATTTGAGAAACAGTAAATTATGAATAAAATTATGAATAAATTTATTTTTGGAGGATTTTTTAAACAAAATTGACAAGTTAATGTGTTCTCATATTTTCAGTTTCAATTAAAAAATCCTTTTGTTTCCTGAACAATGACACGGTTTCATTTTCTTATCAACATCTAAAACCATTTTCTAATAAGTTTTCTTAGACTTTTAACATCCATTTTTCTGAACCAGTTACACCATTAATTTTCTACTCAAAGCTTTTGGTCATGGATCCTCAAGAAGAAATTCAGTAGTTTTCAATACTAGTTGAGAATGGTTTAACTTGATACTTGCTTCCCCTTAGTTTTGTTCCCTCTTTAGACTACTGTTATTCTTTTGAAAAAATGTGTAAGTGCTTTTTTATCAATTCAATTTGCCTCAATGTAAGGTATTTTAAGTTAAATAAAATTTTAAAATTACAAGATAATGTGAGTTTTTCAGAAAAATAAATTGTATCTTTTTTTCTTTATCTTTCTAAATTTTATTGTTGTTCATTTGCAACATTAATTAAAATTGTATGGAAATGGGGAATGCACAAATCTAAAGGAATGCATTTTGTTTATCACTTACTATATCATACATTTTATTCTAAGTGATAGGATATAGCAACATTTAAATATATTAGGTTTTTTTCATTTTTTCTTTTAGTTTCTTATAACTAATATATTTCTTCCTATTTTCTTAAACAAGCCATTTTTATATTTCTAAAAATATCATCTTTGAAATGGTTGGATCATGTGTTAAAACATTACTGATTCTGGCTTGTACAAAAGTAACATTTATTTGTTGATTTTTAGTCTGTACAAATGCAGGATTTTCAAGAAATAGTCAAAAGGAGGACATTGGAAGCACATCGACCTGATAACTGAAGATGTACATTTTCCCCAGTTTTACATATTTGTGTCTGTTACCTCTGAGTACCTCTGAGCCAGCTGAGTACATGACTCAGTATTGTGACTGAGCTGCTATTCTTATGCTTTGATCTTTACTTCCAACCTTGTGTTCTGATCCCAATATAGAGCTTCCTTCATGAAGTGGAAAATTGACATTAAACATTTTGAGATTTGTAACACTGACATGACCATCTACATTATCTTAACTCCAAAGCTGCTATTTAAAGGTCATCATATCACAGTAAGAAGAAGGAAGGAGAGAAAATGCTATCAGCTTAGATAATTTAAATCACTTTGTTGATTGTATCAGCAAGCTTGTTCTACTACTTTGAGCACATTTTAACTGCACCAATACTTGTATCTAAACAATTACAATGTAGTACCCTGAAAACATAAGGAAACGGTAAGAATCACATAGGAAAGAAATAGATAAAATCCAAGAACAAATTTAAACATGTAAATAAGAAAAGATTAATAATACCTAACATCATTAAATTAGACAAGATTAATAGTGTAGAATCATATTTATATCTGGCTATCAGTGCTGCTGCTATGCTAGTTAGACCTACTTCATCTTGTGATACCTCTGAAATATATATAATCATTTTCTATCATATTGAAAAATCCCTCCTTGTCAAAACTGATGTAAACACAGTAGCTCTAAGCAAAATTGTGGAAAAGGTAAAATATTACATGTTGTGTCACAATTTCTAACAAAGTGTTTTCCCCTAAACTACGTGACTTTTTATTCTTCAAACTGATTCCTTAGGTAACTATCAGTTAATTCAGTTTCATGGTGCAGAACAGTGGTTCCCTAACATCACTTGCCTCAGTTTTGTGGGAGCTGTTGTATGTAAAATTCTAATGCCTTTTAGATTATGATGAAGCTACTTATTCAGAGCCATGTTTATACTGATCACATAATTAATGAGACAAAAGTACTTAGTATCCATAAAAGTTATAGTATGTGGAATATCAAGAAAAATTGTCAAAGTTACCTAATTTAGATCTCACAATGTTAAAAGTAGTGGTAAGTAATACATTCTATAATTGATCACAATGATTCAACCACTGGCAAAACAAACAAACAAGCAAACAAAGTATCAAATCAGCCAATAAAGATTGAACAAAGGTTTATCACTTGTAACAAGTAAGGAAAATACTACATATAATTCTCAGAGTATTACTTTCCTGAACAAAGAAAGTGAAGGGATGTTATTGAGGATAATTATACAAACACTTCTGAGACAGACTAATCATGTGTAGAGGATGGCACATCGCTCAGAATGCTCCACAGGAGGTCTTACATCACATGCTTAAGAAATGATGGATGTAAACACCACTGGCTGAAGCACTTAGTATTAAAATGAGCAAAATTTACTCTATGTCATCTTAAAAGAACAACTCAGGATTACTCAGTAACTTTTGCTATTTCTTTGTAAGTATCTCTGGAGGACCTTCACTGAAACAAACAAACAAGCAAATAAACAAACCCAGTTTGAAGGAGTGTTAATCATTTAGAGTCACTGTAGCTGCTTTCTCATGCAACCGGAATAGATTATTTGCACTAAATGTAACTTCCTACTAAGAAGCACACACAAACTAATAAAAATAAAATTTAAAAAATTCATGGTTGAAGGGTTTGTCTTCTAGCAAAGAAAATTATCAGATTATTATTTGAATAATTTATTTGTTTTGTATTGTCCTATTATAGTCATTATTAAACATACTTAAAAGTAACTGCTAATAAAGAAGAAACATTTAGTTAGGAAGATCCATGAATAAAATATGACACACCCAATAATATTTTAAGTCATCAGCACAAATCTATAGTAAAACAAAACAAACTTAACCTAAGGTCAAACTTCAAACAAAAGCATGCCAGATGGAACAAGGATTTAAATTAAGAAAATATCTGACATAATGATAATATAGGCAAAAAGGGCAATGGGTTTATAAATATAGCAATCTTTGTGTAGATAATAATTTTATTATATGATCCAAAATCATATAGCCCTGATAAAACATAATTGTTACCAATACTACATATTAAATTGAAAGATTATCAATGGAGTCTATAAATATGTAGAAAGAAATCTAAAACTGATTGAGCAAAGAAGAGAATGAAAAAATATATGCAGAAAAAATTAAAAAGGATTCATAAACATGAAAATGCTAAATCCAATCATGATATGGTAAATTAAACCTAAAGAAATGTTTCCCTACTAAATTGAACACAAGCCATTGACAAAGATGAGTAAATTACTGGAGATATGAAGGAGTATGTATTGCATCCTACAGAGAAAATACCAAGAAAAATGTAACATAATGTATATTCTATTGGCAATGTTACTTCTAGGGATTTATCACAGATAAACTCAGTTTTGTGAAATACTTTAGCTTATGGGCAACAAAACTCATTGTTACATTGTTTATAATAACCAAGCAAAAAGTTCATAAATATGAACTCTCAAATTTTATGTCTCATGAATGATGAAATACAAAACAGTTACTGTGAGAAGAAAAAACTGAAAGAGGGAACGGAGGAAAAGCAATAAAACTAAAAGAAGGTACAACCATGCAGATATAATCTTTCAAATATAACCTCTCAAATATAATCGATCACCTATAATACTAATCTTGTCTGTTTTCATTACATCTTTTCTTGAATCTGAGGCATACTGTATCACCACTGTCATGGTTTATGTCAGTGGCCCCCAGGCCTCATGTATTTGCATTGTGCATTTGTGATTGGTTTATTGTCTAGTGCTTGGATTGGTGGTGTCAGTGCTACACCCTCCCAGGGGGTGGAGCCAGGATATGATGTAATAGCAGAAAGAAGGTGTGTCTCTCTCTCTCTTGCCAGTTTCCGCCCTGCTGTTTGCAGCCACCATAAACTGCGGCCCCACCATGCCACCCTGCCTTGGAGCCAACTGAGTATGGACTAAAACCTCCAAAAACTGTAAAAAATAAACCTTTCCTTTCCCAACTTTGGACATCAGGTATTTTGTCTCAGCAATGAGTAAAAAATAACTAAGACAGAATTTGGTACTGAGGAGTGGGATCATTGCTGTGACTATACCTGACCATGTTTTTCGAGAGGCTTTGGAAATGGCTTGGGAGCAGAGTTTGGAAGGGTTTGGAGTTGTTGCCTGGATGCAAAGAGCTGGAGCAGCTTAGGCTGTTCTATAGAGGAGATTCTGGTCAGAGCTCAAGACACCAGAAGGCTGATAGAAAGCCTGATAGTAAAGACCAGGCTTGGGAGGTTTCTGCTGGGAAGGAGGACTGTATTGATTGTTGGACTCCCTATGATGTGTGTTATGGCTTGGCAGAAAGTTTGTCTGCATTTTGCTCATGCCCAGAGACTTTGCCTAAGATTGAGATTAAGCGTAACAGACTGATTAATCTGGCAAAGGAAATTTCAAGGCAGTCAAACATTGAGGCTGTGGCATGGCTATTGTTGGGAGCTTTTAGCCAGATCTATGTTGCAAATCAAGAGCAAAGAGCCCAGCAGGATAATTTAAAACACTGTGAGTTTGGCCAAAAGGAAAATGCCAGTAAAGCTGTGGATTGTAAAGATAGTGCTGAGACTTTGATTGCTGAGAAGAAACAGAGAGATAAAAAAGATGGCCACTGGGCATCCCAGAAAGCAGCAAGTCTCCACCCTATGCAGCCCCAATACTGCAAAAGTGAAAGAATTTTCTCAGATGAGAAAGCTTCAGAGCACCAAGCTCCAGAATGGCACAGGAGGCCACATGAGGTTCTAAAATGCTGGCAACATAGAAAAGCTTTTCTTCACAATTGGGTTCACAGAGCCCAGCGATCTAGGCAATCAACCCCTACAGCCAAGAGACAGAAAAGCGTAGCTACTGTTCCAGCTGGCAGCAAGCCTTTGTGGCATCCACATGGTGCTGATTTTAGGTGCAAGGAAAATGCACAAATTCTGAGGGTAAGACAGCTTCCACCTCGATTGCAAAGGGCCTGGGAGGCCAAGCAATGTGCCCCTGAGAGGGCAATATGTAAAGATGTTAAGTGTAAAGCCAAAGGTGCAGTGGAGATCCCAAAAGTTTAAAAAACCCAAGAATGTAGATCATCCAAGGAAAGCTGCAAAAAAAGAGCAGAGAGGGTTTAAGACAGAAGCATCGGGAGCTGAAATCCCTGGAAGTGCCATGGGGGTGGAATCACCCAAGCCTTTTGGAGCTTGCAATCAGATTGCTTCAAATGCTGAGCATAAAACTCTAGGACTTAATGTTTGCCCTGCTGGATGTTGGACTTGCTTTGTTCCCAATGCTTTATATTCCCCTGTTTGTAACTTTTGGAATGGTGATGTTTATTTTGTGCCTTTGCATTTCAGAAATGTTTAACCTTGTTTCATTTGTACAGGGGGTTACAGTTAAGAGTTTGCCATAGATATTGGAGGAGACTTGGGACTTGGACTTCTCAGCAATGTTAAAAATGTTAAGACTTTGGCAACTTTTGGACATGGACTAAGTGTCTTTTGTATAAAGGTTGTACATGAGTCTCTGGGGGCCATGGGTTGAATGTCATGGTTTATGTCAGTGTATTTGCATTGTGCATTTGTGATTGGTTCATTGTCTAGTGCTTGGATTGGTGGTTTCAGTGTTACACCCTCCCAGGGGGTGGACCCTGGATATGATGTAATAGCAGAAAGAAGGCATGTCTCTCTCTCTTGCAGGTTTCCACCTTGCTGTTTGCAGCCACCATAAACTGCGGCCCCACCATGCCACCCTGCCTTGGAGCCAACTAAGTATGGACTGAAACCTCCAAAAACTGTAAGAAATAAACCTTTCCTTTTCCAACTTTGGGTATCAGGTATTTTGTCTCAGCGATGAGTAAAAAGTAACTAATACAACCACCTAGTTCCCCATTTCTAACCACATTATCTCTGTGTGTCTATGAGTGACACTTTTATTATCATTTTAAGGCAGAAGGATTGGAAGAGGAAGGTGACCACACAATTTATTGTTTAAACTTCGTCTTGTTTGAAAGTACAAGAAAAACTGGTAAAATCTAAGATTGTGAATGTGATTACTGGACACTAATTATCAGACAGCAGATAGTTGTAAAGGAAGATGCCCTGTGAGTCAGTATCTATGAATGAGTGTGATTTTGCTCAGATAAACTTGAACACGGTTTATTCTTATTAAATTTTTCATGAGAAGTATTTAGAGATAGAAATGGAAGACCCCCAAAATAACTAATGTAACTCATTATGCTTTGCCAAGGGTTGTCATTATATGTTTGTTTAATTTGTTTTGTTTTGCCTTTTCTTTGTTTGTTGGTGCTGGAGTTTGAATCCAGGTTGTGAAATATACTCTACCCCTGAGCAACATCCTCAATCAAATGGGCCAAATGGACTGGCCTTACATGCATTCACACTAGACAGGTAGAGAAGCTCTGAGACCTCTTTGCTTCATTCTTCTCCATTTAAACTGTTCCAAATGTGGCTCCTTGGTTTAAGCCTATAAAATTTCTTAAAATTTCTTGATACATTTTCCTCCTTTTCCCCACCCACATAAGTATTTTCCCCACCCACATAAGAATTATACTCTACTTGTTCAAATTCTCAATTAACTGTATATAATTTTCACTACATATGTTTTTTGTTTCTTGTTTTCCTTTCTTGAAAGTCCACAAGCCCCATGTAACTGTTATTTGTTTTTTGTTCAGCAGCAATCCTATGATGAATTCCTTCAAAACCTCAGTTCCAAACAATCTAAAACTAAATCTGAATGCATTTTCTCTGAGGGCTTTTTTTTAGAAAAGCTTTAAAGAAAGATTAAATTTCAATTTCTTCATTATCAGATGATTTATTATTAAGGAAGGTCAAAAATATTTTCTAAATTACAGTGACATGTTGATTTTTCCTGTATTACTATGAAACAATGGGCAACAATGCTAATATTATAATGGTTGTACGCAGTTGGATATTTTTACTTTAATACTTTAAAATGGAACTGAAATCGGAGATGAGGGCATGAAAATATGGCTGGATAATTAAGCCTGATCTGTCCACTATGTCACAGAGACACAGGACATGTGTGGAGGCCAAGTACCCTGTACCTGATACTAATAAATGAGTTACTGGGTTCAACACTTCTGGCATAGGATCTTCATGAAATCAGGGTCAACACTCATTACTTTCTGGCAAACATATCTCTGTTCTACTGTACTAGTAGTGTATAGTACAGTGGAAGAAGGATGTTTCCTGAATTGGATTCTTTGGAAAGCTTCATCATGAGAGCTGCCATCTTTACCATAGATAGGGGAAAATTATAAACAAAATCAGAGAATCAGACAAGTCAAGAAAAGTTCTCCAATGTTAAAGTACAAGTTCTTTGTGGAAAAAGATCCACATATGTAGGGTATCTTTAGCATGCAGCCACTTGCTCACCAACTGCAAGTGATTGCGTGAGGTGGATGGTATCCTTTCTCTGTTCGTCAAAACCCTCTCCTCTTTACATTTAACCTATTTTTTCAAATCATAAACAACAGTTGTGTGTATTCAAAATGTAAAATATGATTGCTGTATACATTCTTGTGTTGCCTAATGACCATTGGTATTGCATATGAGTGTGTGTGAAGAAGCAATATCAGCTTTCTTAATAAATGTAATGTAGGTAATACAATATTAATTGCATCATTTAATTTCTGTAGAATTTCAGTAAAAATTATCTGAAGTCCTTTGCAGGAAAAAAATGAGAGATGATAGAGGATGTAGATAAATTTCTGAATACAAGTTGAAGTTCAGGTGAATGGAGCCTTAACTTATCTATAGATTTTATTTTACAAAAAGTAGAGAAAAGATTTATAGGAAGAACATCATACTTAGTGCACTGCATATTCACTGATCAATAATAGAGAGATTTGATCTTTTTTGGTCTGTGTGCTATATTTATAACAATGAAGTTTAAAATCATAACGACTGTACAGGCTGGTATGACCCAGACTTGACTGACACAAAGCACATTGGAAATAAAAATTCATGGATATTTATTTTAAAATGTGATTGATTTCACAGTTATATACATGGAGAGTCTTCCTTTAAGTAGGAATTAAATTTTATCTTTATTATATTTCCTCTTTTGATTTTTCTTTAACCAAGACCAATTCACTCAAATGTATTCATTCATTCAATATTTTAACAAACCTCTATCAAGACCTAAGGACTATGGGCATTGGATTTTGCAATTATAACTTGTCACTCTCCTAAATTTGTGTCATTTGGTCCCTGTCATTTGATTGAGGATGGCAGTGGATATTTCTTTTCATTCTAAACTTAGTAATTATAACTTCCAACTTCTCTGAATATTTGCAGCTCTACGAAATTAATTAATGATGTCAAAACCAACTACAAAATTTCAAATTCCTTTTTTTCTGTTTGTAATCCTTTATAGTTCTTTTCAAGGAATTTAACAAAGTGGCCTGAAAATATCTTCTCTTCTAAAGTGTAAAATTTCAGCTTCAAAGTGCTCTGCTATCCAACCCCTAAATATATCTCCCCTCAATTCTATATCTTTGATTCTTGGTCAGTCATTGTTACCCTGTGCTGCTGGGGACCACAGGTGATAAATTGAGTCTAGGGCATCTCTGAGGCTGACCTTGTCCTGCCCTTTGAGCCAAATTGGACTGCAGAGACTTCCTGCTTTCCTCTGGTTACAGCCAAAGCCCTATCTCTGGTGGTACTGTGGTGCTCAGAGGGCAGGATAAGACCTGCTGAGGACGTTAAGGCACCTGGGGGAAAGACAGTTTCCTTATTGCCCCTTGATTCATCATTGCAAAAATGCTTTGTTTGTCTTACTAGCCAACCATGGCCACCACTATTTCCAGAAAGCACTCACTACCTTTACCCACTGTCCTTGCACATATGTGATCAGTAGATACTAGGTTCTGACAGCCTAATGGCCTCTTGTTCCCTGTGAATCGCCACTGCACTGCCATTTTGTCTCTCGCTCTTTGTATTCTCTATACATCATCATACCTGGCAGATTAGGACCCAATTCAGGGGTCCCTGATACTCTCTATTTCAGTCCTAGTGTTTAATACACCAATCCATGAAACTTCTCCAGCAGAGGTGATATCATTCAATCTCAAAATATATGTATTATATAAAATTATACATGTAATATACATATTAGACATAGTTTTACATAAGGATTTTAGATTATCTTTTACCACACATTTTATATAAAGACATATGAATTTTTACACATGGAATGAAAGATTTAAATATTCTACTTTAAAAATTTTAAAATCTTTTAAAAGTTTTTTTCCACTCCATAAGTGTGACAAACATGACGTTTAATGCACAAAACTTATTGTATAAGGCCATATCTCAAATGTCTGACTTAAGTTTCTTCTGTTAAATAATGTGACCAATAGTGTGAATGAATCATAAAGAACAAAAAATTACAAACCATAAAAATTTAAAGAGGATATCAAATTATATAAGTTGATAAGTGAAGGGAAGGGTCACATCTAGTAAGGTAATAGATAATGAAAATTAAAGAGAAAGAGCATTAAAAATTATATAATAGAACCAAAATATATACATGTATCTGCTGGGCTACACTAAGGTGCAACTGAAACCATAGCAGGCAAAGTGGAAGCAACATGCAAGGACTGTATTGCTGACTGAGTGTGGTCGGACCAAGGGCAAAATGACCAAAAAGATCATTGGCCCTGAGAAAAGGTGAGGGCGTGTTTTTTATAGGATAGTTTAGGTAGTGGAGAGAGATATTGCTGAGGCGTGTGCAAAATTTTGGGTTGCTGAGTAGGAGGGCTAAGGCAAGATGACAGACAGGGTTGGCAGGCACAGCACGTCTCTTGTGGTTTCTCATGGAACCAGCTCTTTGCAGGCTGAGCTGTGTGGGGACAGCTGTGGCTTCCTGTTGAAGGCCATGGCTCCCAGGTGTGACTAACAGATCTGTTTGAGGGAGTTTTTCTCCCCTAGCTGGAAAGGGGTCTAGTTCAGAAACCTGACAGTATCAAGTGGTCATACTATATTTCATAAACATCTATGATTTTTTTTTTAATTTGGAAAAATCTCAAAAAAACACAGAGAATTATGAAGCAGAGTGGAAACAAAACTCTCCAATAGATTACCTGGAATACAATACTGCATCATTCTCCAGAGATCATTGTTCATGTGACTTTATTCTAGGAATCATCTATTAAAACTTTTTCTAAAATAGCATTTCACATTTCCAATCACCATCATTCTCTACAAACTACTTACATTTCTCTATTTTCTTTTTGGAGAGCTTTTTATTTTCTAAATTCTTCACCATTTATTCTTTGTTTTGTTTGCTGAGCGTCTATTTCCCACTTATGTAGATACATTTACACTAAATGCATGTTTCAGAGGAGGACTAATGCTTTCTCTTTTATTTTCAAACTCCACTTCTCACTTCAGGACAATATATGATAATTGTAACTGCTCAAAAATTGTTTATGTTCTGAGTTAGTTAATAAAATTAAGGTACTTAAAATAATGTTGTTTTGCTATTTCTTGTGCGATTTAGGTCACTGTAAATAAACTATCATTAATTCTGAGTCTTATGTTTATAAAAACGTCATGAAGGAAAAGCTATTGAAGAATCGTGAAGAATCTCATATTATATGATGACTAAAGGATTTCAGTTTTATCTTTTTGGAGCAATAATCTGATCCTAAGTATGTTATATCTGTCTTTAGGTGTTCATGAAATTGGAAAAAAATATTCCATATATTCCAAAGGATGAAAGCATAAATGAAAAGAAGTGCAAAATAATTGACTTCTGGCCTAATATAATAATTTCACAACTCAAAGGTATCCACAAAGAGAAACTGCTGCTTAAGGAATGGAGGAGGTAGTACTTTGAAGATCTCCACCACCATTCCTCGGGTGTTTTAGGGAAATAGCTAAAATGTACTTTATAGCTTAAAATGAATGACACAGATATTTAACCTGGATATCCTATAAATTCTATAAAAATAAATTTTAAAATTTTGAAGGATAACATCTACAAAATTAGTCAATCTTTTACCTAGTGACAAGAAATTTTTATTATTTGAATTTGTGGAATATAAAATTTTTTTATTATTCAATAAGATTAATAAAAATATTGTTAAATGGAATGATTTAGATATTTTTCTAGCATCTTCTCAATTCTGTAAAATCCAGTGCCTTCTCTATCATGTGATAAAGAAGTTGGCATAATATTATTTATTGAGTATTATATAAAAATTTCTTCAGTACTTCATTTATTTTTATATGCTCTCTTAATTTTTTAATATATTGATTTCTTTGTGTTAATTTCTTATAATATATCCATTATGTTTAGGTTATAAATAAGAAAATAAGTTTTATTCTTCACTGTGATGTTAGACTTGTTCTTTGAATATTATCCTCAAAGATTTAGATGATTTGTTATAAAGCAGTAAATGACAATACAGTTTATGCTTTAAAAATTTATTGCCCGGTTTTTACAATAAAGCATTCAAAAATAGTCTGTTCTTCATGGTGCTTTCTGTTTTGTTATTGATTGCATGACTAGTTGAATCAATGGTGCAGAAATTAGTCATTTATATGGCAAAAAATCAGGATCAATTTAAAAAGCAGCTGACTTTATGACTTCTAGCCTTGTGAAAGGACACATATAGGATTAAGGTGACTCGTTTTTGTAACCCCTGAGAAAAATTCTGAACAATGATTTATGAACTTCAAACTTTTTTGTATTTTGTGGAGATTTTTTATGTACGGTAATTTTAAATCTTGGGCTGTGTCCTGGGTGTTGTATGGCATGACTACTCTCAAGAAGTGAATTAATTGGAAAAAAGAATTATTGGTTAGTAACATCATTGCTTCCTTGAAAGAAAATTTTATTTTCAGTGCATACTTTATAAAACTGATAAAATTAAATCTGATGCAAATTATTGAAAACAGAGTATACTATTACAGAATTAAAACATATGGAAGAGTAAATAAGTAGGTTAATATTATAATCTGTTGTGTTTGTCTGGATAACAAAACACCCCAAAATGTATGACCTAAAACAACATATTTTGTAATAAATTTAGGTGGGACTTGTCTTTGTAATGCTGCTTATAATACTCAAGTTACTCATCTTGTCCCGGGCAAGTCTAGAGTTATGACAGTATCTTTACTCAGGCATTAAGAAGCTTGACAGAGACTCTGGAAAGCTAGATCACAAGAATCTACTTTATAGATTTTCCTTGTAGCCTTCCCAGCAAGTATATTGTTTACCTGGTGAGTTACTTTTTCAAAAATAAATGCTTCAAACTGTAGTACACACAACCTGCCAGTTCTTATATAAGACAGATGCAGAGACATTGGCATAACTCTATTCCTAAATGTACTCTACTAGGAGATCATTAGCCAGCTCATTTTTAATGGGAAGACAAATATAACTAAACTATTCATTAAAGGATTATTGAAGAATATGTGACCATGATTATTCCAAAAATAAACAGTGTTAAAACAGTGGACAGCTGTTTTATTAAATGTTACTTTTCACGTATAATCCAGACACTTAAATAAATATGTTTCTGCTTATTTTGACTTTAGAAAGAGTCACCTTTTCATCAGAAAATGTCAAAGTGAGATTTCATTTCAAATGTAATAGCATGCGAACTCAGCTACTTGGGAGCTCAATTTGAGAAGAAAGTCAAGTTTGTCTAGACCTTGGTCAGGTTTTGAAATGAAGTGTTTCATTGTTTCTGGTTTAGCTGAGACCTAGGTTCACTGTTTCAATTTAGTTGAGCTGTCCAGTTTTTATAGCAAATTCTTGAGAATTCATGGGATTTTATGGTTTCCTTTGATGTCATCTCCATATTTCTTCATCAAATCCTTGCAAACTCAAAAAAGCACATGGTTTTTACATTCAATTTGGCAGTTCTCTTGGTCTTAGCTAAACATGAAACATCAAATTAAATGTGGTTATTTTAAAATGTTAAAAATAAAAGCAAACACATTACTGTAAATTTGTGTAAATGTGATACTATAGGCTGCTATTGACTACAAAAATATTTAACTATCAGAAGTGAAGAAATGAAGAACCAGTTCTAGAACAATTTGTCAAGAAAATGAAGCTTATTCTCAAAGCCCTGGTGACTTATTTTAATTACTCGCTCAGTTTTTGTATGAGTCTTATTGCTAAAACAGTCATGCCATCTCTTCCTGTGACTCCCAAGATTACTCACGCTGCCAAATTTTCCCACAAATTTCTCATGTCATAGGATTCTTCTTCCCTTTTTTGACTATATTAAGACTTGGCTTTGCCATACTTATGTGTATATTTGTGAATATACATAACACAATGTATATATATGTAACTTATTAATAGCATTTTACATATTATTCATGCATATATTTTTCTATTTTTACATACATTACATGTACACATACACATACACTTATATACATTTTTAATCTTCCCCAAGCAATGAGTGACTATGAAGCTTATGCAGAACCATATCACCAAGATCCTCTTTCATCTTGGCATAGAATCGGACATCACATATTCCGCTTTTCAACAAAGTTAGATTTTGCTTGTTTTGTTAAATTAATATATTACCAAATTAGGGACTATGCTTGTTAATGGTTTGTGTCCAGATTTCCCTCCAAAGACTCACATAGTCATGAGGGCAGGCATGTAGAGTTCATGAATGATTAATTGTCTAGTGCTAGGATTATGGGTATGAATGCTACAATCACCCTGGGGCAGGTAGCCTGCATGTGATGTAAAGAAGGGAGAGAGGTTTGATCTCTCATGCCTCCCTTTTTGCTCATGTTGCTTTTGCTATTTTTTCACTGCCATGAACTGTTTCTACTCTGCCACCCTGCTTTGGAGCCAGCTGAATAGGGACCGAAATTACCACAAACTATAAGCTAAATAAACCTTTCCTTTCTTAATTTTGAGCATCAGCTATTTTGTTTCAGCAATGACAGAAAAGTAACTATCATGATGCTTTAAGAGCATTATACTCCACTTGTCACATACTTAGCCTTGATACTGATGATCTGTTAAGTTATAAAAATACCATTCAATGCATCTTGTTTTAAAGACATTCTTTAAAATCCTAATCTATTTATCAAATAGTTTATATGTTATCAGAAAATGTCTGTTTGTAAACAAAAGCATTAAATATATCTAAAATATTAAAAGATGGTCCAAATGTTGAGAAATTGTAAAATGCAAATACAATTAAATTCTGTCCAAGAATTTGATTTCCTTATGTTAAAGGCCCAAATATAAAGACTAAACACATTACCAATATCTATTTTTTGGATTGCAAACCATCCCAAAGATACACATTTAAAACAACAATTACCTGTGGGTCTGGAATTCATAAATGTCCACTCAGGAGTATTGCTCCTTGTATCTTAGAAAAATGTTATTGGACCATGTTGAGGGCTGAAAGAGTTAGACATAAAAATTGTTGTTAGGCTTCTTTTTCTCCCTATACAATCAGAAACTGTCCATGTGTTCTCTTTTCATGAGCTAGCACAACCTCCTTCATAGACAGGATAATTTACGACAGCCATCTACTTTGCTCAGGGCATCAAGTACAGATACTGTTATACCAAGAAAGCAAGCTAATTATTCCCTTAGCATCATGGCCACTACAGTGAATTATATGCCACTGAATCACGGGTATGTCCAGATTCAAGGGGAGGGGAGGGGGAATACCTGCCCTCAGCAATACACATGCACTGTGGAGACCTCTCTAAGCAAGTTTGAATAATAGACAAAATAGAAGGCTTTGGTTTAAACAAACTTTCCTGATAAAGAAGAAAGTGAAAGATTTTTCTTTTAAGGTGCTCATCAACACCAGAAATCCCCCAAAAACTTAACTCTCTGCTGCTGAGAAATACAATAAGTAAAATCTTATAAAAACAACACAATTACCAAAAAAAAAAAAACTGAGAAAATTGCAAATACTTAGCTATTTAATAAAAGCTGTTTCTTTATTGCTGATGAAGCATTTTCTATAGATAGTAAATGATGGTGATGATAGATGATAGATAGATAGATAGATAGATAGATGATAGAAAATACCACTGAGCCCTTTGGTTTTCAGAACCATGACAAATTAATACTTCTATATCTCTTTCATCTTAATAACATGACATTTTATAACATTATTTTTTGTTATCATCATTGCTCTTATTTTTGGTGCTATTTCATTTTTCTCCCTTTGCTGTAAAACATTAAAATGTTAAGATTCTTTATTTGCATTCATTGTGTCACGTCTAAAATTGTATAACTTAGTGAGATATTCTTCATTAATCTTCTTAAGAAAGAATGAGAGCCAGCATTTTTTCCAATGTCTTTCACAAAGGCAGGTAAACATGCAATATGCATAATTCCGTTTGTTCAGCAATTTCCATTAGAGCAAGTACAAGATAGAGCTGTCAGGTTTGCATCTTTTGTATCATATGACAGCTGTAAATAAATATCTGCAGTCTCTGCAGACAGAACCGTTTCCCAGAAAGTTTCCAGAGTTTGTGGTTAAAAAGAAAAATCAGGAACTTTTCCTTCCTCTTCATGTTTTGTAAGCAAATTAATTTCATTCCTTTCATGGCCTCTGAACTTTAATATTTTTGCATTTTTGCTTTGATTTTCTTTTGTCTTTCTCTGTTTAATCATGATTTTGTAAACTGTAAGTCCTAAGAAATTATTTTCTATTCTCTCTCTCTATTCCTACAACAAAGAATAGGATGTGGCCAGTAATAAGATCATGGAGAGGTATTTATTTTTGAGCAAATAACCTCAAAAAGCTAAGATAAAATATCTTATTACTATAAATATATTTAGCTCAACATCTATTCCAAAGCCAACAAATCCTTAGTCATGCTGAATTTTTCTCAATTTTTCAAATTTTTCAGTGAGTATGGTATTGAGATTCATTCAAAATATATATCTAAAGGACATGATATTTTTAAAATCTTTAAAGAGGTCACAAAGAAATTGCTTAAATATTGGAAATAAATTGTAAATTAGAAAATACCTGACAAACAACATAATTTGCAGCTATTTATTGCAAAGCAGAGAAGACTCAGTGAGGATGAATGTGACATCAAAGATTTTTAAATGTTTGTAAACACCTATCAGTTTTTGTAGCACACTTTACTGAATGTGTACTAATACTACATCTGGGAAATAAGATAAAATAGGGCATTTCAAAACCACAGTGAAATGTTGAGACAGGTCACATTGATATTGATGTCATAGTAGCCATTTGCTTTGTTTGATTGATTAGCCTAATTTTCTGAATACAACAAAACAAGACAGATAAAATAGAATGGTATGAATGACATTGCATTGTCAAAACTGGTCCTCAGATTCACCCCTGGTGTGACAAATCTTTAAGGGAAAATTACAATCCTGGATTTATAGTGTCCATACAAAACACCTATTTTGCTTACACCAAAATACACCACGCTACGATTTCATGAATGATGAACCTGGGTCACACTCAAGTTACACAACACCTTTGATAACTTAGAACATAACAACAAAGTGTTAATTACATTGTGGTACAGAAAATCAATCTGGTTTACTCTTACTTGACC
>PVJX010016971.1:0-39260 GCA_004027295.1 Dolichotis patagonum
TTAGTTGTTATGATGTTTTAAACTCCTTCCTGTTTGTGGTTATATCCTGTTTTGCTTTCCATGGTAGAGTTTCTGAAAACTTTTCTACACTATACATTTGAAACCTAACTAATCCAAATAAAAATCCAATTGAATGCAATTAAAAATCATCTTCAAGACCCTATGACAGTTGAATCCTTCAGTAAATAAAAGGCCTATAACAAAAACTTAAGATCAACATTTTAAAAAACTGATTCCTTTGGATGTAATTTCTGTATGGATAACTGACTTTTTCAAACAGTAAAGGATTTAGTATCTATGAATTTTTATCTAATGCAAAATTTAACCTTTAGCACACATTTACCAATAGCTAATGCTATAAAGTGCTAAATGGCTAAGATTTTAAAAGATTGAAAATAAGTTTCATAAAGATGATTAACTTGAACCTAGTGGTAAAGGCTTCCTAGAGTACTGACAGGGATTGAATGTAAGGCTGTCTTGATGGAAAGCATACCGTGTTGTACTTACAGTCTTTCACATGGGTGTGAAAAGAGGGTTAGAGGCAGCAGCACCTCTTTTAAAGGTCAGAATTTCAATAGGTAGCAATGTATCATTCTTCTCCTTGTCCACACATGTTTTTCTGCTCAGTCTGAAGTTCTTTTTACTAGTCATGCTTATCTAAAATAGCTAAAATATTCATTCAGGTGAAAGAGTTACAACTTTCTATATACCAGTATTTCAGGGTGACTCAGTCAACTATTCATACATGAACATAACATAAATTAAATCACTTTGCTTCCTTTCCAAATGTGGCTGAGATCATTCAACCTAAAGAAATGGGTATTGTGATGAACAGACTAGAGCAGAGGATAAATGATTTCAGATCAGAGGCAACCTGTGAGAGGTAAACAATGATAAAAAGAACTTTTAGATCTTAGGGTAGAGGAAAGAGACACTAAGAAGTGAATGAAATGAAAGTAAGCAATGAGAGTCAAAAATTAGCAAAGGAAAACTTTACATGCTTGAAAATCTTGCCTGGTGTACACATAACCTATCTGATGTCATCAGCATGCTAATAAGTCACTTAGCTCAAAAATATTTTCCTAAGTGGTATGTATTTAAATCTACTAGGGTATCCCTTCTCTGAATACTAAAATATACCCTAAGCCAGTTAGAGTTAGAATGACAGACAATACTCAGACAATACTACACAGCTAGTCAATAAGTATTAATGTACCACACCACAATTTTCCCTGACAATGAGTGAGAACTCTAATGGATTTTCCTGTGTTGAGTAAGTACACGGCTTACTGTGTACTCTGCGAGGGATTCTCTTTCTGTAATTCATTTAGTGCTTGAACCATGATGATTGTAAGAAGTGTGTAAGTGTGTGCTAGATTAATGGCTATGAATATCATTTTGGATGTTCAAATCAATGAGTTTAGACAGCTTGAGGGGACTTTCAAGGAAAAGAATGATAAAAACCAACAGGCCACCAATAACTGGTGAAATATTCTGGATATTTATGCAAAGCATCACATTTATCATTGCAGCTTCACAGTTACTGTATGAACAGTAGCTAGAATAACAGTATGACTGAAAGATGGAAGAAATGACTATTAATGGACCAACAAGACTGCAGGGTGCCCTTCACAGGGGTGCTCTTCCTTAACTAGCATTTGAGATCATCTACAACTTACTATTACTTTAGCTTTTTCAACTATTTTTATCCTTACAAGTCAAGCATCACTTAACCTAAATGTTTGAAATCAGAAGTGTTTCAGGTTTGTGATTTTTTTTAACTTTGGAACATTTGCAAATATATAATGGTTTAAATATATGAGACTCAAGTCTAAACACAAAATTCATTTATGTTTCATAGACACTGTATATACACAGACTGAAAGTAATTTTATACAATATTTTTAGTGTGCCTGTATTTTGACTTCAATCTGTCACATCAGGTCACAATTAGGTCAAATGTGAAACTTCCTACTTTTGGTATCATTTTGGCACTTGAAAAGTTTTGGACATTGGAGCATTTTCGATTTTTCAAGACAGGGATACTCAACCTGTACTATTTTTAACAAATTTTCTCCAATTCTTAACAGTCATGCACGTGATTATAAGAGCTATGAAAACTGAGTTGATATAGTGTTTTGGATTGTAGTAACATTTACAAAGTTGATACAATGAGCAACTCATGTGTCATTAGAAATAAATGACAAAGGGGAGTTGAGTGCAGCTACTCAGAGCCTTAGGCAAGAGGATCACTTGAGCCCAGGAGTTCAGGGCCAGCATAGGGAATATGATGAGATCCTGTTTCTTATTTATAAACGAATGAAAGAATGGATGAGTGACAAAGTAAAGAAGGGTCAAAGACCAATTTAAAGGAAAATCAACACATTTCACAATTTTGCCTAAGCCAAGCCCTACTGTCAGCTGAAAATTAGTGGCTACTACCCTAGTTTCTAAGGGGCATAATTTATCCTTGGTGAACAATCTGAGAAAACAGGACCAGCCTCTGGAAGGAAGAGGACAGGAAAACACTTACTAGGCTCTTCATGTTAGGTACTTACTGTTTTTCATTCTCAGTCTCAGAAGGACCTTTGCCTGGTACCATACGGACTTAAACACAATTATTTCCTCCACATTATAATTTATATCTAGATGTCCCCTCAAAGCCTCATGTGCTCATAGGTGGGGCTTTTGGAGGTGACTGGATCATGGGGGCCTGATACCCTTCCGTGGATTCTTCCACAGATGAATTTATGGCTAAATGTGATGGTGGCACGTTCAGCCTGAGTGGGAAGAGGTGGGACGCTGGGGGTGTGGCTGGGAAGGATCTATGTCCCTTGATCCCTGTCTTTGCTTCCTGCTGTCCAGGCCAAAAGAAAGCCTCTGCCAGGCCCCTCTGCCACGCCACCTTACCTTGGAGCGACCCGACTATGGACTAAAACCTCTAAAACTGAGAGCGAATTAAAGCTGTTTTCCTTTAATTTCTGGGTGCTGGGTATTGTGTCTCAGGAACAACAAAGTAACTAAGACACTTAATAAACAGGAAACTCTTTTATTCTTTGAACACTAAAGATACCTTAACAGCCAAGATTCTTTATTCTTCAGCATGGAACATACAAGAGCATAGTGTCTACTGATCAGCTGAGAAATGATAGAAAATGATGGAATTTGATTCCTACAGGAATCAAAGATTAAAAACTATCCAATCTCTTCAAAGGAGAAGGAAGAACAAAAGATACTGGTTTAGGTGAGTAAGAAATCCAACTAATTATACATAAATCTGGGTTAATAAGCACACATCGCTGGGGGAGAGATGGAAGTTGATGACTATTGGTTAATTTTCTGGATCAATTTAATTAGACAAGATTTCTTATGTTTTACAAAATACATGGAGAATATCAAAGCCTTTAGGTATGTAAAGACAGGAAGGGACTGAACTTTTAGAAAGTTAGAAGGAAGGATAACAAAATTAATACTCCAGAAGAGGATCAAAGATATAGCAGAGAGACAGATTGTACGACAAAAACCAAAGGGAATAACGGAAGATATAAAGATTGAAAAATTTAGACAAAATTAAATGTCTCTACCAAAAATACAAACCTAAGGGATATGTTCAAATGATACCCTCAGACTAACTCCATGTATCAAGGAGATCTATGTGAAGATATTTTCTGTTCAGGAGAAATTAGGCTTTCCTTTATGAATATTTTTTAAGACAAACTGATTTAACTATCTCTAATGCATCTCACTTTTTTCCCCCTTTGGCTTCTATTTACACTATTGTGCCATGAGAATGCTTTCATTCCAACATTAACATTTATGCTTCAAAATCTTACACCTATTCTTCAAAACTCAAGTTATATCTCATGTCTTTTGTGAACCAGTTACAACTACTTTTAAAATTCTACTTACAATTTTATCGGGAATTAAAGGGTCAAAATTGCTGCTAGGGTTATACCTACAAAAGCAGGCACACCCCATGTTCGTGATACCCTTTTCATGCTCCTATTTTCCACTATATGATAAATAGTAACCTAACACTACTTTGTCATCAATTTCAGATATTACCTCTGGGCACCCATTATACAAATGACTTAGCACTCCTGTCACCAATTTTTATTAAATCAGTAGTCTTCACAACAACCGTAGCTATGTAAATAATGCTCACTATTGAGGAACTCTAGTTATATCCCTCCCCACAGACAAGTTTTGTCTTTCCTTAAGTTTCTAGTTGCTTTGTTTAAAAATTTGTTTTCTTTGAATTTGTCTCAACTCCTTTTCACCCTGAAACAGCCTCTCATGTAAATTTTCAATACTCGATCCTACTGGCAAATTCATTACGTCACCAACACCCAACTCTGCTGTCTCTGGAAGTAGCATGTCTGGAAACATCTGTCTACTTCAGTCTGGACTGAGTACTCTCTAAGCCTACTGAATGAGCTAGTCTTCTGAAACTTCCTTTATTCATCATAATGGGAAGGAAATGTCTTCATCAGGCTTGTAGTGTTAAATCTTTTGTTTCCTGAATATCATGCCTCCTTATCTTACTGAACAATTCTCTAGTGTTGGCAGAGCCCATTCTCCAGCAATTTCCTAAAACAGGTGTCTGAAAACACTGGGGTTGAAAATAATTTTTGCTATACATTTTAAAGGCATTCCTCTTTGTTTTCTAATTTTTAGTGCTGGAACGTCTGATACTATTCTTATATCCAAACCTTTTTTTATGATTATAAAAACCTCTAAAAGTTGTTGGGACCTCCTCTAATTTCTGTTGTTTTGTTATTGCATAAAAATGAACCTCTTTGCGAGTAAAATATTTTCTGTTTCCCTTCCATTATAAGGTTTTCAATGGGTTGTTTTAATTCAGATAATAGAGATCCTCATTTGGGAAATTTGAGGGGTATTATAGTATTCCACTTAATCTAAGACTGTGGTTATCACTACACCATTATGAAAAAAATCATCTATCAAAATGCATCACACCACTGATCATAGCAAGCATTCTGATTTTAGAGGAAATCTCTAAAATCAGAGAGGAGAAAATCAGTGAGGGGAAAAGGTTTCTTACTGATTTTCTTTTTCCCCATTTCTCTCATTATCTAAATTCCTATTAGGTATCAGATTGCTCTTCTTTTTCTTTCCTGTTTTTAATCTCTTTGTCTTCTTCTACTTTTTAGGAAAACTTCTTGAATTTAGCTTCTAAATAATTCTACGAAAATGTGAACCATTCTATCTTTGTGTGTGGCAGGGGAGGGTACTGGGAATTGCACCCAGGGGCTTTGCACTGAGCTACACACACAGTCCCCTTTTTAAGTTTGAAGCAGGGTCTTGGTAAGTCACTAAGAATTTGTGATTCTCTTGCCTCCATGTCCCTGACTACTCCTATCATTTTTACTATCTAAAAAAGTTTCTTGTTTTTCATGATTGTTCTTTTTAAAATAGCAACACACTCTTATTTTACATATCAATTTTGTCGTTGCTCAAAAGACAGTAATTTTTCCTTTTACTTGTATTGCCTATTCTTTTACCATCTCATTCTCTCATGTTGAAAGCCTTCCTCCAATGTGTGGTGAAATTCGGCTTTTCACTGATGTATCTAAGAGCAAGGCACTATTTACCTGTATTCCCAGCTACTCGGGGCTGAGGCAGGAAGACTTTAAGGCCAGCCTGGGCAATACAATGAGATATCATTGTGTGTATGTGTGTCACAGAGAGACAGAGAGAGAGACAGAGAGAGAGAGACAGAGAGAGAGAGACAGAGAGAGAGAGACAGAGACAGAGAGAGAGAGAGAGAGAGAAAGAAAGAAACACATGAGGAGAAGGAGGAAGGCAGGGAGGGTGACAGAGAGAGATAGAAACAGACAGCAGTGGGAAATGAGCAAGATACTGAGCAATAGCAAGAGTACACACTAAGAAGTGGCTTGGAAATTTTGGGCCTTGTCAGATGGTAAGCTTTCTTACAGGTTAGATGGGCAAGTAGGTAGCCTTTATACATTTCTTTAGGTAAGGACAACCCATTCTCTTGTCTACAGGATATGGTGCTGGTAGATAAAATGGGGCCATATTGCCACTCACTAGTAGGGTTTCACTTGACCTCTTTATTTTCAGCCTAGTACCTTGTCCTATTTCCTACTGTGCCTGAGGTCCCCAGGTCTAGAGACTCTTTGGTTTTCACTAATGAAATACCTTTCATCCCCATATGAGCAGGATCATAGAGGCTGTTTATGTCATCATTCACTCAATTTCTGTTTTCAGTCCCATGCCTACCCTCCATTTTTCAAAATACCTAGAAAACCTATTTTTGCACTCTTCTGAGAATCTAGGGCTGGGAATAAGATAAGCTGTCTCTTAGGATATTCCTTTAAAATCCACTAGTACCTATAACTTTCTGGGTTTTTTGTTGTTGTTTCTTTGTAATGCTGAGGATTGAACTCAGGGGTGCTCTACCACTGAGCTACATTCCCAATCCTGTTAATTTTTCATATAGGGTTTTACCACCACACCTAGCTCTATAACTTCCTCTTATTACCATTCTCCCATCTGCTTTTCATATTATGACTCGTGGTTCAAATTATACAAGTCTTCTGATTTCAAAAACCAAGTTTCCATTTTCTTATTCTCCATGTTGTTTTGGGTGATAATTTCCCAGGAGAGAAGAGGACTAAAACAGTTTTATCTTGCCATTTAAAAACCACAAGTTGGGGAGAGGGGGGAAATAAATAAAAATCACAAGTTTCACTTACACGCTTTTGTGTCTAACAAGGTAGCAGAGTACTTGGGACCTAATAAACATTAAATACTTGCTTAATCAATGGCCAGATGTAGTTAAATGCAAACTAAGCTGCAGTAAGAAAAAGATCACATAATGCAATGAATCAAACAAGGTAAATTTTTATATTTTCCTTACAGAGAAGTCCAAGGATAGGAGGGTAGTTTAGGATAAAGACATTTTACTAGACCACTGAATTATTAAGGAACTCAGATTCATTTTTATTTTCCTCTACCCTTTTTACTGTCTTGTCTTGGCCAAAACTGCCTTATTGTTATTCTCTGCATTCTAGATCATGAAAAAGGAGTCAATCAACCTACAAGTAAGCTTACTAGCTGGCAGATTCCTTACATACATTTATAGAATGAATTAATCTGGGCCAACAACTACACGTTCTTAGCAACAGATCCTTCCCCAGTGAAGTTTCAGATGAGGCTCAAAACATGGCCAGTACCTTGACCTCAGTCTCTGAGAGTCTATGAAACAAAACATCCAGCTATGCTGTTCCCAGAATGCTGGCCCACAGAAACTATGAGATTAAAAATGAGTGTGTGTTTTAAGTCAGTAAATTTGGGGTAATTTATAATTCACCAAATAGGTAACTAATATAACATTTCAAATTTCACCATGTCAATTAGCAGATGACAAAAGGAAGACTTGGTATTAAAGGTAAGAACAATTAGCCAGCTGTGGCAGCTTGCCATCCCAGCACTTGGAAGGCTGAAGTAGGAGGATCACTGAGATCAAGGCCAGCCTGGGCTACAATAGTGAAACTTTGTCTCAAAGTAACAACCATCAAGGACAACAGAAGAGAAAGACAAGTACAATTTAAAGTTGAGGCCAATACAAGTTTTTACAGTGCTTTAGATTTAAGATCATTAAGGAAATACTAAATACTAGGCTTTTGATACCTAAATTTAATTTATAAAATCTGGAATGATCTGCTAAAAAAGTATCCATATTGCTGGTAATATCTTAATCCTTCATCTTTTCAACCTGTCTCTAGAACGTAGTTTTCTCTCAAATGTAAGTGCTACTAATATTTTAACAGAAAGGACAAACACATAATATCACAAACCACTTAATTTCAGCTTAAAGAGAATAGAATTTGGAGTCTTCCTTTCCAAAGGAATTGTTACACAAAGAAAAAAGGTAGCTGATGACAGGAGAATCAATATTTATACTTACTAATCATTTTTACATCTTTTACATGCAAATATATACTATACACCAATGAAGTAAAATGCCTTGAATGGTTTGCGAGGGTGTAGGAATCTAGGCAAAATTTGAAGGCAGTCCTAGGCACTAAACCTCTATGCCTGGGGTCCCTATGCTATCTATGCAACTTAATCTATGCATTCTTTTAATTAACACCAACTAGCACATAAAATAATACCAGTTTAGTTTAGTAGGGAATACAGACAAGTAAATAAATAATGGGATCTGGCAGGGTGTTGCCATTAGGTTGCTCTAGCAGCAGAATGGAAAACACTTAACTCAAGGTGGGAAGTATAGTTGTGTGTTAGGAAGATGTCTCAATTGAAATGACATCTAAATGCAGACCTGAAGGATGATTAAAAATGGAGGGGAGTGGTAAGGGAAAAGGCTTATGGGGGAGGAAACATCAGCTGTGAAAGCCCAGAAACTAGAGAGAAGCTCATGCATCTGAGTGGACTTTCAGTAGAGGCAGAGGTGTTTGGCCAGAGAAGATATAGAGAGAAGAGATATGCAAAGCTTTATTATGCAGGGCCCAGTAGGTCCTGCTGTAGAGATTAGAATTTATTTAAAGGAAGCACAAAACTACTGAGGGAGTTTGAAGCAGAAGAATAGTAAGTCCTCATTCTTCCTTAACGGACACAATGTTCATGACAATTTATCTGAATTTAGGAAAGTGTTTTTTACTTTTTATTTTTATTTTGAGATAGGGTTTCACTAAGTCACTGAATTGTTCAGACTGCACTTGAAATTGCAATTCTCTGGTCTCAGCTTCCCAGAGTGGCAATGAATTATCTTAGTAAGAAATGTAGAACTATATGTAAAAAGCCATACAATTTTGATAACAAGCATAATAGAATATCAGAATAACTGAATATTTCTGAATACAAAGACTATTAAAATAATTTTTCATGTTAATCTGTGAACTTAGTACAATTCTGATGAAAGTTCCAATACAATTTTTAGAGGATATCTGACATTAAGTTTATCTGAAGAATTAAGTGCCAGAAAACTGTAATTTTTAAAAGTAAAAAGTAAAAACTATAATTTTTAAAAGTAAAAGATTTTTAAAAGTGTGAGAAATGTATAATAAAACTACAGTAATTGAAAAATTATATAAAATTGAAATATTCAGAAGCTGGAATAGGCAAAGAAGGATCCTCTCCTAGAGGTAAGAGAGCAGGGTCCTATTGAAACACTTGATTTCACACTACTGGCTTCCAAAACACTGACTGAATAAATTTCTTTCATCTTAAGCCACCCAGGTTGTGGTAATTTGTTGTGAGAGTCCTCAGAAACTTACATAGGGAGTAGAAGGTAATTTTAAGTATGATAAAACAGATATCTCAAATGAATGGGTAATGAATAGATTTCATTTATTCAATAAATACGGGTTAAGACAACAGGCTATGTAGTTGGAAAGAAGTAAAAGTTCTATCTCATACCAGATACTAAAATTCCAAGTAGATCACAGATACAAAATAAAAGTGCAAAAGGAAAAAAATCATAGCAACAAACAAATAACAAGAAAAACTTAATAGGTAAAAATGTAAGAGAACAAGTATTTTTATAACCTTGGAGCAGGGAAGGATATTCTAACCAAAGCAAGAAATAAAGAAGCCAGATATGACCATTTAAAAGTAAAAACTTCTATATATATATAAAAAAGAAAAAGATTTAATGTTTAAAAAAAGGGTAATATATCTGCAAGATATGTAATAAACACGCAGTAAACATCCAGAATACATTCACAGACTTCATAAAATAATGAGACAAGAAGTAACTCAAAAGAAAATTGGAAGAACATATAATGCAAAGGCCAATAGTGTGTGGATATTTAACCTCACTAGTAATCAAATGCAAATTAAAACAAGAAAGTAATACGTATTTAAAGTAGCTAGGTATTTTCTTATAATGTCCAGTGCTGAGCAGGAAACAGCTGAACTGGTAGTCTCATACTGTGAAATTTTTACAATCCTTTTGCAAGGCAATCTGGTACTGTCTACTGAGACTTCAATGTTCAGTATTCACTCATAACTTTTGTTCCAATACATCCTTTTCTAAGACTACATTCTACTGAAATGTAAGTTAACAAACGGGGGAAATTACATTAAATGTACGATATGCATAAAACAGATAACTGTGTACACATTTTAAAAAGAGATCTATAGTACACATATTTTTGCCTTTATATAAAAAATGTTCAAGGCATGAGTGAAAAGGAAATTGCAGAACATGTCTTTTATAAACATAAATAATAATTTTCCTATGGATAGAATAAAAAGATTATAGCTAAGCTGCTGACAATGTATATCTTGTGAAGGGTAACAATTTATCATTTCATTTATATAATGTATAATGAGTATCTTTCATGTGCCAGATATTGATCTAGTAGGGATTTAGGAGTGAACAACCACCACAACAACAAATGGATGCGGAAATGGTTAATGTTTACATTCTAAATATTAATATTTCTATAAAATATGATCTTCATATATTTTTGTGTTTAACAAATTTATAGTCAGTATTTTAAAAAAAATACATTAATGAAATCCTTCAATAGTATAAAGCAACTTGCTTTGTCCTTCTCTTAATATCAGTCTTAGCAAATAGTTTTCAGAAAGGTCACTGGCATATTTAAGACTATATTTTGGTAAAATTAATGTAAAGTATCAATACTTTTTTTATTGGGAATTAAACTTAGGACCTTGCACTTACCAGGCAAGTGCGTACACCACTGAGCTATATCCCTGGCCCTCAATACATTCTTAATAATATAAAATGATTGCTCAATTTAAAAAACAAGAATAAATTTATGGTATCCCATTTGTCTCTACTTTGTAATACAATATTTTACTTACAGTTTGTGGATTAATCTCTTCCTCTCCCATAGGTTCATCCATAATTTGCTGTCCATTCTGTGAAAAGTATAGCAAACAGAAAGTTACCAAAATACATATCACATCAAAGTTAAATGAAGGCAGACCAAAAAAATGTCATTCAGGAATACTTTCACTTCTAAAGGGCTCTACTAAAGCAGAACTACCATCTAAGAATGCAGTTTCAAAATTTCAACAGGTTGTGCTTCAAAAGTTCATCTGTAAGTTAGTTACTTGAAACTATAGAACATTTTTTCCATGGAAATAATATAAGAAATGATTACCTTTCCAGGTGAGCTCTTGAGTTTTAGTTAAATGCATTACACATGGTCTTAAGCCTCACCACACATCATTTATAGCATTTTGGATTTCAAAATACATTCTAAACTCAATTGTTAATAATTAATCAAAGAAACTGATTATTTCAGAGAAAATTAAGCTTAATCTCTTATATCTAACTAAATTCCAGATGGATAAAACATTTAAATGTCAAAAATAAATTATATAAGCATTAGAATACAGGTAAATAATAATCATGGGGTAAGGAGGGTATAAATCATAATGAAAAAAATGACACTTGAATCCAGCAAAGTTTAAAACTTCTTCCAGACACAAATAAAATAAAAAAAGACAAACTGATTACAAAAAATAAAGCAACATATGACAAAAGGTTGGTATTCTTCATACATAAAGAGCTTTGCTTTGCAAACCTGTAAACAAAAATGAACCTCAACAGAAATGAGCAATAAGGGAAGAGTTCAGCCTTAGTACCAATTACAGAAATGCATTTAACCCAAAGATACCTTTTGCCTTTCAAATTGGTAATGGTTTACCAAAAAATAACACTTAGTGCTAATGTGGGCATTCTGGCTTTACTGCTGGAAAAGGTGTAAATCAGCACAACCTTTCAGAAAGGCACCTGAGTCTTAATAAACACAATTTTCAAATGCCTCATCTATCCTTTTTTTTCAAATGGACAAGTGTACAAAAATGCTCACCATTTTTTCTAAGAATGCCAAATTGGAAACCTAAATTCCTAACAATAGAGAACTGTTTAAATATACTATGGTAAATCCATATAATGGAATACTATGTGATCATTAAAAATGATGATAAAGATGTAAGTTTATTGACATGGAAAGACAGTCACATTTAATAAGTGAAAAAGCAGTTTACAAAACAATATGGATAGTAATGGTCCCATTTTAAACAAATATATACATATCTTAATGTATATATTTGTATGGGAAAAACTCTGAAAGGATATATACACCAAAATGTTAACAGTTGGTATCTCTGGATAGTAGAATTTTAGACGATTTAAATTTTGTTTTTTCTTATTGGAATTTTCTAATGTGTCTACGATGAATATGTACTATATGTGTAGTTAAAAAAAGAATTCAGGAATACAGAGGGTCTTCTCTCATTCTTTCACTGGATAAAAATAGCCCTCTGACTACTTTTTACTTCAATAAGTGTAGAAGGGTCTAAGCTGACCATCTTTGGAGCATTCTAAACTGTAAGTAAATGGCAGGCTATCCGTTACACAATATATCACATGAGGCAGCTTCTCTGAATTTCAACTCCTCTCTCTACTCTTCCCATCCCTATTTATTAGTTTGTTTATTCATTCATTCTTCGTTCATTCATTCATCCCATATCACTCATGCTCTTCTAGGTGCTAATCTGGAGATAAAAGATAAATAAAATATCACCCTCATCCTAGAAGGTCTACTGCCCTATACAAATGGCATCTTTCATTTTTACCTTCTCCTAGAGGATGTTCCTAGGTTAGGGAGTGTCTATACAGTACATTGCAAAGCACAAAAATGGTGCCAAAATGCAGGAAAAGAGGGAAAGCAGGCATAAAATTTTTATTTTACTGCAACTTTCAGAGGTTACGTATTGTCCACTTGTATGGTAAGGACACCCAACTATGTTTAAGACACTACTTTTTCCTAAAAGCTACAACCAATTTACTCCACCAACTACGATTATCTTTATGAAAACACCCAAAAGATATCTTACAGTAACTCTGAAGAATACTGGCTTTGAAGGCAAACATGTAGTAGATTCAAATTCCTGTTCTCACATTGTTAATTATAAAGCCCTGATAGGTTATTAAGACTAAGCTTTATTTATGGATAATGAAAATTTAAAAAGACTTATCCTCAGAGTGTTTTTTGTGAAGACTAAATGAAATAAATGACACAATTCTGAGCACAGTACCTGGTACTCAATGTTATTTTTATTGTATCTAAAATTCAGTTACTTCACCTGTGGCCCACCAACTTGCTAATTCTCCTGTATTTGTCATGTTAGTGAATAGCACAATCATTCATCTAGCAGCGCAAACTATGTTTTTTCATTTCATTAATGATAAGCAGTTATATTTCTGTAACACAGATGTGCTCAATGGCTTCCCATTATTTGGCTTTTAGAACTCTTGTCTAAGTTAAGCTATACTTGTATTATCCATGGAAATAAAATTTGAGAACCTTGCAATTTTCCAAGTATGCAGAACAAATATCATAACTTACAACTTATTTTTAAAGCAAACTAGTACAGCAGAAATAACGCTGAACTTGGAATGGGTAGACCAGAGTTAGAGCCAGAGATCTGCCACTTAACAAGTTTTATAAATTGGAGTAATTCAGACTTTCTTTCAGTCTATTATTTTATCTGTTTCAAATGAGGGTTTTTATGCTATTTACCTAAAGGGTTATTTGGCTCAAAACTAAGATAACTCATCAGAAAACACTTTATAAAGTGCTATACCAATATAAATCACTAATATAAAAGTGAGCTATACTTATAAAGATAAAAAAATTCCATCAAATTCTTTTGGTCTTAGAATTTAAAAAATTAGGATTGGTGAGGGATCTCAAAAATCTTCTGTCCCAACTATACATCATATGTTTTAATTCTTTCTACTTTGTTGTTCCCTATATATGAACACTATCAAGACAAGAATGTAGGTTCACCAAGCAGCCTTCTCTGATTATTTCAGAAAAAGCACCGCCTTCTAGAAAAAATTCTTCACTATATAGTAATTCCCTTTAAGAAGATTACAAATAAATGAAGACTAACTTGCCTGTAGGCTGCCTGCAAAGTGACAGGAAATAAATCTATCCATATCACCATAAATCACCCCGAGTCTGGTATTTTCTAGATAACTTGAGGTGGATGCGTCTTACTGCCATCCTCTTCTGAGCACACTCTGATTCATCTTGGCGACTAGTACACAGAATTACATGTGATTAGCTGATATTCCAACCCCTGTACAACTAACGCAGAGTAAAGTTCATTTCGGCTCCCTCGTCCTAGATAATAAACGTATTAATGCAGTTCACATCTGCATTACTTTTGGTACGTGCACAGCACATTGTTGACTCACATGCTAAGCTTTCTGTTGATTTATATCTGTTTTATTTACTTATATTACAACTAGGCCCTGCATCCTTTTTCTATACTGTACCTGTTATTACACTTAGACCCAGGAGTAAAGCCTTATTTTAAAGTTTTGATTCATCTTTTAGTTCTAATCCATTGCTACAGTTTCTACAGACTGGATTTCAAATCTATCAATCAGTCTCTTCAGTTTTCTTTTATCTCAACTACTCACCTAATTAACAGTACATAAAAGCAATCTAAGAAAAAAATTAAAGTGAAACATGATTTAAAAGGTGTGCTACTCTGCTGTTTGCAAAAATACCCACCTCCTTTTTGAGTTTAGCAAAGATTTACAATTTTGAACAACCTAATTTTTACAGTAACTGGGCAGAGTGGCACGTGGCCATAGTCCTAGCTACTGAGGAGGCTGAGGTGGGAGACTGCTGAGTTCAAGGCCGATTTGGGCAATGTGGTGTGACTTTATCCCCCCAAACAAAAACAAAGATAAAAACAAGAAAAACAAAAAAGTAGGGAAATATGAAAGCCAGTATTATATTATATACCAGAGAAACTTTATAAAGTTTTTAATTTTAACCCAAAACCACTTTTTTCAATGAATTCTTTATACTATTTCATTAGAAATAAAGCTTTAAATGTTATTTATTAGAAATGAACATTAAGCTACTTCCGCAGTTAAGAAATTTAATTTTTTTTCTGAAAAAATTACCCTTGGTTTTCCTTAGAGATTGGAGGATAGTTTGATTCAATATTGTACTTTGCACAGTTCCCAAAGATCAAAGAATAGTACCTATTAAACAAGAAAGCAAATTTCTCTAATTGTAAGAAAACAAATAGGAAAAATGTATTTTGAAGCTAACTGGCCAGTACCAAGTTTAAAACACAGCTCTGTCACTTGGTGTAGTTACCTAAACTTGGGTAAGTTACTTAACATTGTGAGCCTGTTTCTTTATTCATAAAACGCATATATTGTTTATTTCACAGGCATATTGTAAATTAGCATGTTCCACCAAGGGCAGTACATTTACAGTAAATGCTACCTTCTCCTCTTTTGCCCCAATTGACTGTGTAATATTCACAGTCCACGGATAACTTTGAAAGATATAATGCAATAAAGAAGTATAAGAGAGATGCCTGTTTCACCACTACAGCCAATTCTCTGCCAAGTAGGGTGAAAGAGATCATTCATATGTGTGTTAAATTTCTATACAATGTGGCTAAAGAATAAATATGGACATAACAGTTTAAAAGTAAGGCAAATGTATTTATCCTCTCTCATCCCACCATAATGCTTGCCAACCCCAAAAACGGAGGAGCTTGGCAGATTATACATATGCAAACATGATGTGAAATACTGAAAAAGGTTAGGAAATGCTAATCATGCTCTATGCTCTACTTTGTGAGTCTGAAATGTGTAAAAAGTCACAATTTGGAATAACCTACAATATGGGTCTCATCAGAACAAATCAGATAAAAGAAACTGTTTTCTTGAGTTTCAGCAGGACTTGTTTTCAAAACAACTTTCAGTGTTGTATAAAATTATTAGTTGATATCATCATCTACGTTGAGAGGAAGAACAATTCAATTAGTAACTCTGAATCACAGTTTAAGGACCTATATAACTTCCCAAGTAATTTAAGGGAAATGCTGTTATAGTCCCAGCTACTCGGCTGATGTTAAAAAAAAGATTTTTAAATTAAAAAATACATTTAAGCAGTGGATTTGGCAGGTTGTTTTGAGATTGTTTTATTGTAGTGGCATAACAATGCACATTCACAGGCTGTTTTCTGATATCTCTAAACAAAGTCAGTTTTGAAAGTTCTGCAGGTCTAGTAGGAGATTATCATGTAAAAGTATACTAGGACTAAAAACTGATCTGTGATTGATAAAAATTTCATCTCTACTTTCATAGAACATATCAGCTACTGACATTTTCTTACTTAGCAATGAAATGTACACATGAACATTTAGGGAAAAGGATTTCTCACAGAGAACAGCCTGAAATAATAGGAAGGAAGGAGAAAAAGAAAGGGTCCAGAGCCATAGAGCATATTAATACGGAGACCCAGGTTGTAGGAATGAACAAGGATCACACTTTTTTTAAGCCACCCGCAAGCTTCCCCAAGTATCTATGCTTTCCAAACTCCCTGATACCAGCAGTGGCTTTCCTGCCCAAAGCTTATGCAACAGGAATTCCATTAATAAGGTGCTGAGTATGAGGCATCAGAGACCTCTCTCCAACTTTGGTTAAGACACCATCACATTGTTCAGAATCCAAAGAATCTTCTATGCAATCACATCGAAACAATAAGAAACAAGCATTTTATATTCTTAATAAGGAATGTATATAATCCTTACCAATGTGACAGGATTAAGAATCAGCTCCTCATTTATCCTAAGGAAATATCAGAGATGTGCATAAAGACTTATGTACAGTGATATTCATCATACTCATTATACTGAAAAATAGAAAACAATCTAAATGACCAACAGGGGACTGGTTAATTAAATCATAATACATCTATTCATATGTAGGAATACTATGCAATGGTTAAATCAGGGCCTCAAAGAAAAATTAATGATGTAAAAAATGTTTCCAATATATTAAATTAAAAGGGATACAAAACTGCATGACCCCAATTTTGCACCCTCCCTCCCAACATGGGTGCATGTATCGGGCAAAACATATAAAATCTTATCAGTAGTTACCTGGGCCATAAGATTTTCTTCTTTGTATTGTATTTTCAAAATTATATGTATTTATTATGTATTATTTTTTAAAGAAAAAACAATGAATGTAATTAGAAAAATCAGTTTATTTCTAGTTACAGTGCCCTTATGACTAATCGTTCTGCTACTCCTCTAACTACCAAAGACCTGTTAGTATCCAAGATTGTTCTATTTTCTATATTTGGACAGGAATGACCTCTGTTTACATCTACATTTTTAAGTTTATGAGGACCCTTTCAGCAGCTTTTATTTATTTACTTATTTTTTTCTGGTCCTGTGGTTGTGGCCTCAGAAAGTAAGTTTTAGGCCTGAATCCACCTCATGTTTTTTGAAGTGTACCCCTAAGGGGAATTCTGCTTATGAAATAAGACATGTTGAGATAAGAATAAGGAAATGAAAACACAGTAGCCAAAATTAAGTCTGTATTGTGAATAGCAAGTATTAGAACTGACACCGCAGAAAACAGAATCCATGCCACATAGGACAAATTTGAGTAAATGAAAAAAAAAAGGAAAAGATAAAAAAACTATGGAAGACAGACATAGAAATAATCTATGAACAACAGATGTTCTTAAAGAAAAAAAGAACAGAGCAGTTTATTCAATCAAAGGCATAAGAAAACTTTCTAGTTCTGAAAAAAATACCTGAGACTGGAGACTGAGAAGGTTCAACAGAGATCATCAACACCAAGACATGTCCTGGCAAATGTTTTAAATTTCAAGGATAAAGATATAATCCTATAAGCATACAAGCAGAAAAAAATAGGTTATTTCAAAGGAACTAAAATCAGATTGGCCTCAGAATTCTCCTCTGCAACAATAAAATGCCAGAAGATAATGAAGTAATGACCTATAGAGAATTGAAAAAGAAAAGTTAAGATCTGGGAATTTTACACCTCACCCTAGTTTTTCATGTATAAAGATCACAGGAGAGCACTCTTAGATCTTCAAAATTTTACAAAATCTCACCATCCTGGTAATATCTTTTAAAAATAAATTGTTCAAAGGTACATTAAAGAGAATTTTAAAAAGAACTCAAGAATACAGATGTAGCAAAGAATTAGTGAGTATACTGACACCAAGCTAACATCTAGAAATAACTGAAAACAATCCCACTGAAGTAAAAACGGTCAATGATGAAGTATAAATAATTGAGGTAAGTATATAAACAATGTAAAAGAAAAAGCCCCTTAGAAAGTTAAAAGGTAAGATATAACCTCAGGCTAAATTAATGTGGACTTAAAGGGGTAGTGGGAGAAGCAAAGATTCCATGTTCTCTGTTTTCTCTAAAAAGAATTATTAAACAACCACTATTTTTAGTGATTCTATGAGAAATTTTAGAATATTTCAAAAACCACACAATAATCAAGAATAGATGATTATAGTCCATATCACTACAAAGTCAGTAAGCGGCAGATACTATTAACAGTACTTATGTAGGTATCATATTCAGCTCTAAGATGAGGTTAAGTACAATTACCCCTACTTTACAGTTGAGGAAACCAATGCTTAGCAAAGTTAATTAGTCAATGGCAGAAGCAGGATTCAAACTCAGGTTTTTTCTAGCTCTGTAATTCTTTCTTCTATATTTTACAACCTCTTCAAACAAAACCATCCATTTAGCATTAGGAAAAAACCCACAATGAAAAGAATACAAAACATAAAATGGCAGAAATCATTTCAAAAGTAAAAAATGTAAAAATTGGTTTCTAAAGTGACTTAGTAGGTATTTGATGCTATTACAGAATTACTGATACTTTACTAGTGATAATGGTAAGGCAGTAATTTTTTTTTAAAAATCTGTTTTTTTGAGAAATATAAACACAAATATTTATGATTGCACTGACATGCCTAGGTTCAACTTTGAAATAATCCACTAGAACTGGGGAAAGAAGGGTGTGTGTATGGGGGGAATGGGGAAGACAAGTAGAAATGAAACGAGGAATTGATCATCCTGGAGGTTGGATTATGAGAATGTGACTATCTATTTATTTACTTTTGAGACACAGTCTCACTATGTAGTTCAGAGTGATCTTGAACTCATTATGTAGCCCAGGCTGGTCTTGGACTCATAGGGATCCTCCTGCCTCAGCCTCCAAGTGCTGAGATTACAGGCGTGCACCATCATGCCTGGCAACATGGCAATTTATTACACAACTTTCACTACTCTAGTATGTGTCTGAAATGTTTCACAATTAAAAACTTACATAATGAAAACAATTATTTACTGCTGGAAAAAGAAACCCAAACACAACACTGAAGTATAGAAAAGTATAAAGAAAGTATTGTAACATTAATGCCAAAAATAAAATGTACAGTAAAAACCTTAAGCTGACTTAAAAGGTCACTCTATTTGAACTAAAGCTATCATAAGCCTTGAATATACATACTAATAGTAATTGCTATCATTTACTGAGCCCTTATTCACTAAGCAAATGCTAAGCACTATTAATTATCTCTGATGCTTCTAACAACTTTGTGAGGCATTATCCTCAATTTACAAATGAGCAAATTCATTCAAGATTGGTATGCCAATATTCTTAAGTACTATGCTCCCAGCTCCCAGCAAAATGCCTGGCAGATAGTAGGTGATCAATAAATATTAGCTGAATACCTAAAAAAGTCTAATATCTTATCCATGGTTAACAAGGAGAGCCATGTTCAAATCCAAATCTGAATCTAAAACTTTTATCCTTAGTTGCATAAAAATCTTTTGGTAAGTGCTATTTCATAGTAAGAATATAGATATTTCTGTAAGACTTTGTAAAATTAGCATATGCTATTTTTTTAAAACAAAATCATCAAAAAGTGAATGTATAACAGTAATGAATATTTAACCATAGTCTAAACAAACTACAAAACACAAAAGTGGATGCTTTGAGATCATGACACAAAATAAATGGAAACAATATGGATAAGTTTTAGTAACTGATATCTACTAACTTAATAATAAACAAAATAAGGACAAAGCATTTGAAATAATCTATACTCGTATAGGTAGATATTGAATTTTATAATGTAAAAATACTATGGGGTCTCTTCAAGTATTTATGAAGTTATAAAAACTTACCATGCTCTAAAGGCCATAAAGTAAATATAAAATTCTTAAAAGCAGAAATAATATAGATAATTTTATGATCATGCAAAAACACTGAATAAGGAAATAAATGTAAGTACTCACTGAGAAATCAATATTCTCAAGGAAAATAATAACATTAAATATCATTTACTACCTACTTTGTTCAAATAGCTGTTACATATATTCTCTCATTTAATTATTAACAAACCATGAAGTATGTTATGTATAGCAGAGAAGAAAAAAAGTTTGCGAGTTAATAATTTGTCCAAGATCATAGCGCTATTAAATTTGCAGATAAAATAACAACTCAATTTTAAATCCAAAGCTCTTACTATCTCCCCACTTAGACAGAAATGCTGTTATATTACTATTAAAATTCACGTACAGGCATCTAGACATGCTAATTTATCTCTTCGCAAAATAAGATTTTGTGACAAAAGTGAAGAAAATTAGAATTCTTTAACAAAAATATTCTGAAAGTGTCTATTTGTTAGATATGTTTTAACAAGAAATTTATGGCTGATTTTTCTAACATATCATTGATTGCACATGATGCTTCAAAGCATGCAATCTTCTAAAAAGAATTCCTTTAAATATATTCATTTTCAACAGGGTAATGAAAAAAATATAGATAAAAAAGTACGGCATATAAGGTAAATGTGATCCACCACTAAATTTATTTCTAAAAAGCAGTGTGACCTTGGATAAGTCACCTTTTTCCTGACACTTATCTATAATCCATAAGAGTTCTATGGAAACTTACCCAGCATGGATTTGAAAGTCTGCTACTAACTGTGAGCAAGCCTTTAAACCTGAGTTGTGGTTTCTTCATCTATAAAAAATGTGGCTATTGGACAGCTTTTTCAACATGAAAATTTTATTAAACTTGACTTTAAGAATTAACATTTTATACTAAGATTATTCAAGATTTTGTGGTTTTTATAATTGAGGGAATTACTGATTCCATATTCAGGCAATTTCTATATTTCTAATTCCTTTTGTCTGCATTTAAAATAGTTTTACCTATACCCATTAGTAGTACATGTGTTCCTCCCAGTGCAAACAAAGGTAATGCTAGGAACTCACACAAATATCATCTAAAACAGTAATGAAAATACAGATTGTTTATATGGATTAAGTAATCTAACTCAATTTTGCAATTTCCACAATCTAATCTTACACTATTCTTATTTTACTCGTAGAGAAAACTGGATAGTTTCGACTTTTTAAAAACTGTTGTATCCATTCCTAATCTTATTCCTGCCTTCCTCAAACCTTCAAACTCTGCTTCTTGGTCCAAAATGGTAGTATTTCCGAAGTCTCCCTGATGGTCAGAATTATTTAAGATTCCTGTTAGAGAGACATACTTGAGGATGAGGATATTGCTCAGTAGAAGAGCACTTGCTTAGCATTTGTGAAGTGAGATCCTGGGTTCAAAATTCCAACCCTCCCTCCCCCAAAGTATATCACCTGGCCTTTAAACAGACACCTTAGATGACTCTTGTGATTAGGTAAGTATGGGAAAGCATAGCATAGTAAAAATATCATGGGCTTTGGAACACGACATACCAAATTTCCAAATCTGGCTTTGCCCTTTATTACTGGTATGACTTTGGGCAAGCCATTTAACATGAATCTCAGCTTTCTAGTCCATAAAATTTGGATACCAGTCATGTCAAAGATTACGGTAAATTCATTATACCTAGCCATGCTGGGTATTCAGTGTCAGCTTTTCTTTTCTTCTGCTCATCTCAACATGGGAAATGACAAATACTAATATTTGAGGGGCGTTTGAGTAGTAGCTTTGCCCTAAAGGGTCCACTTACATTTCTAGGGCAAATAATGTGGGTACTAGATAATCTCTGCATTACTTGGTTGGCTAATTCAGGAGTCACATGAATAAACCTAATAATTTATTTTTCCTGGTTTCCAGAGACTTAATGAAGTCCACCTATCCAAAACAGATATACTATCATGCTAGCTTCAAAGTCCAGGCTCTTGCACAATTCACAATAGCTAAATTATAGAAGTGGCCTTATGCCCATTGACAGATGAATGCATAAAGAAAATGCAGCATATATACATAATAGAGTATGATTCAGTCACCATAAAGGAAGATAAATTTGAGACACCATGGGAAAATGGATGCATCTTGATGCTAAGTGAAATAAATCAGACATAGAAGGATAAATATTACATAATTTCCCTTATATGAGAAATCCCAAATATAAATAACTTAAAGAGTAAAAGAGAGATGGCGGAAAACAGGGAGGTACACTTTGTGGAGATGGGTAGGGGATCTGAGAAAGGGAAAGTGAAAATGATCAAAATCGTACATGAACAGGTATCAGTTCCCCAAGATGAATGTAATTATCATGTATTACACATGTATGCCAACAATACAAAGTCCAGGCTTTTATTTTGCTGAGACTATTGCAAAATCATCTGGACCTGTATTTTTCATCTGTAAAACAAGTTATGCTTAAATGTCTGCTGAACTGAACTCAATACACATTATCAATAACTGCTGATAATCACTTAAACATACACAGGTTTTCATTCTTCTATACAAAAAGAAGACAATAGCTTATATGAATGTGAAATGAGATAGCAGGACTTACGTACACAAAAAATTGGAGCCTGTTTAGTAGAATTTGTACTATTCATCAACACAAATTTTTAGACAAAATTTGAGGTGAATTTACAAATGAAGAAACAATCCAAATTACTCAATGTAATTAACATACATACACATATATGCTTAAAAATCACCCTAGGCAAGAACATCTGTTGCCAAAGCCACCAAGACTTATTCCTGAAAAGCTAAACAAAAATACAGTTTCTAATTACAGTTCCATGATTAATTCTAGCTGCATATTTAAGCACAAACACTAAGAGTATTTTACTAAAAACTGTTAGAATTAACTGCTCTGATAAATAACTTAGAAACCTAAAGAAAAATGTAAAGCTCTAAAAATCTGCATGTATTCATTGAATATTTGCTCGATACTTAAGAAAATAAATCTCAAATGTATTGAAAGTAACTTAAATTACATTAAATAACCATAGCTTCTCTTTCAATTTTTCTTAAATTATTCTTTAATACAATTCTGTGATTTCATTTATATTATTTGCTTGTCATGTTTATTTACATTCAATTTTTTATTACTATTTTGAATGAGATCTTTTTGTCATTATAATTTTTAACTGGCTATGGCCAGTAAACAAGAAAGCTATTTATTGATTTCTGAATACTGTGCATTTGCATAGTATTACTTTGCTAGACTATCATTAGTTTTAATGTCTTTTTAGTGGACTTCCTTAGATTATTTAAGTAGATGACTGTATCATCTAAGCACAGTTTTGTTTTTAAATAGAGATGAAAATAACAGTTTTAAATGAGGCTGCCTATAATAGGTCCTCCTTAGGCATGAAGCTGGCTACTAGTTTGAGATGCCATTTTAACGTTAAGGACACACCCTTTTATTGTTATTACTACAATTATTAGACGTTTTTTAAAAAGACACTTTTTTACTTATTTCTTACCATTTAGAAATGTAGAAATGATCAGAGTGATACAAAGCTGCAAAAAAATGAGAGGAGCTATATACCCTTAATCCAGTTTACCCTGTGGTCACATTTTATGTAACTTCCTGTAAAAACCAAGAAATTGATACTGGTACAATGCACAGAGCTTATTCAAATTTTAGTGGCTTTACAAGTACTCATGTACAAGTATGTGTTCTATGGCATTTGTATGACCCTGTATCTACTACCTCAGTAAAAATACTGACCAGTTTACCACTACCACTACCAGGATCCCTTATTTTGCTCCTTTATTACCTTACTTCTTCCCTCTTACTAATCCCTGGCAACCACTAATCTGTTCACTTTTGTAATTTGGTCATGTTACATAAGTAAATCATAGTATGCAACCTTTTTCCCACTCAGCATTATTTTCTTGAGATTCATCTAAGCTGTTTTGTGTATTGACAGTTTATTAATTTTTAGCTGCTAAGCAGTAGTCTATGGTGTGGATGAGCCGCTGGTGGTTTAATCATTTACTCACCGAAGAATTCTGGCTTCTAATTTTTGAATATTATAATACCTCTGTTAACATTTATGTACCAACTATGTGAACGTACGTTTTCATTTCTTGGGTAAGTCATCAGGAATGCAACTGATTGATCATACAGTAAATATATGCTTAGTTTACTACCATGTTAAGTATTTTTTCATAGGCCTATTTGTTAGCCATATATTCTGGCAAAGGGTCTGTATCTCTCTTCCATTTTTTAACTGGATTACTTGTCTTTGTTTCTGTGGAATTTAGAGTTCTTTACATATTGTAGCAGATATGTTTGTAAACATAATCTGTAATTTTTCTTTTCATCCTCTTCACAGGGTCCTTTTCATAAAGAAACAGATGGATTTTTGATGAAATTCAAATATTTTCTTTTATGCACTGTGCTTTTGAAATCAGGTCTAAGAACTCTTTGCTTAGTCTGCAGTCCAAAAGATTTTTTCCTATGTTTAAGTTCTAAAAGATTTCTAGTATTACATTTTTATTAAAATCCATGATTTTTTTTGAATTTTTACATAAGGTGTGAGGTTTGGGTTGAGGATCATTGCTTTACTTATGGATGTGCAGTTGTTCCATTCACCTCTCATAAAAAAGCTCTGTATCTTTTTATCAAACATTTTTCACAACTTTGACAACTATCAGTTGGCCATACGTGTGTGGATCTATTTTTGGGCTCTTCTAGAATAAGCTTGTGTTAAACCAATAAATGAATTTGGGAAGAAGTGACATCTTTACCATGGTGAGTCTTCCAATCTATAAATATGACACATATTTCCATTTATTTAGACAATTCTCTCAAGATTTTTTAATTTTCAGCATACAAGTCCTGTATGTATCTTGTTAGATATACCTAAGTATTCTTAGCAAATAAAAATATTATGTTGTTTTAGTTTCTACACATTTAATTTCTAGTACATACATAGTTTACCCTTACATTTTGATCTTTTATCTCACAATCTTGTTGAACTCATTTATTAGCTGTAGTTTTTTGTAGATTCTCTGGGATTTTCATTGGAGACTATTGAGTACCTGAAAATAGGGACAGTTTTATTTTTCTTTTAAATTGATATGCCTTGTATTTCCTTTTCTTGTTATGCTGGTAAGAACTTGCAGGATATGCTGAAAAGCAGTTGTGAAAGTAAACATTTTTGCATTATTCTTGATCTTATAGGGAAAGCATTGTTTTTCACTATTATGTTGTTAGCTGTGGGTATTTTGCCGTTTTTTTTTTAATCAAGCTGAGAAAACATCCCTCTATTCTTAGTTTTATGAGTCTTTATTATGATAGTTTAACCAAATACATTTTTACATTAACATAATGTGATTTTTCTTTAGTCTTTTAATATGCTAGACTAACTTGAATGGTTTTTGAATTCTGTAACAGTTTTACATTATTGGAATAAAACTTGTTTGTTCTATATACGGAATAATTATACACTGCTGGATTTTTACGCTAATATTCTGGTGGGGATTCGTTTTTTATATTCTTGGTACTGGTCCTATAGTTTCTATACTGTCTTTGGATTTTGGTATCAAGGTAATACTGGCTTCACAAAATGAGGTTTGCAATGTTTCTGCTCTTATTTCTGGAGATTGTAGAATTCAAAGAATCTCTTCATTCGTGATACTCCACGTTTCTATCTTTTAAAATTTCCTTTCTGTTTGAAAAACTACCTCAAGCAATTCTTTCAGGGTCTGCTACTGACAAATTTTTATTTTTCCTCTACCTAAGACTGCTTTGATTTTATCAGCATTCCTGAAGGTTATTTTCAGTGGGTAAGGTACTCTGAGTTGACAGTTCTTTTCTTTCACAGTTTGAAAAATGATGTGCTTCTACAGATTCTGATGAGAAATTTGCTGTGATGTGAATAATTTTCTATAGGGAATAGGTCATTTTTCACTAGCTGCTTTAAAGACTGTCTTTAAAGTTTGATTTAAAATTTTTGATTGTAAAATATATGTAAGCTTCATAGTGTTAACCATTTTTAAGTATACAGTTCAATTCGTGTTAAGCATACTGTTGTATGAGCAGTCTCCAGAACTCATCTTCCAAAAATGAAACTCTATACCCACTGAACATTAACTCTTTCCTTCTAAAAGTTTGATTTTAATGTATGGAGGGGGGATTACTTTGGGTTTACCTTGTATGGGATTCATTCAGCCTCAAACCTGTAGGATTTCTTTTTTCCAAATTTGGAGGAAGTTAAGACATTAAATTTCTTCTCTTTCTGGTACTCTGATGACATATGTTAAGTCTTTTTTTTTTGTTCTCCCAGCCTTGAAGCTCTGTTCATTTTTTTCAGTCCCGTTTTTCACTGTTGTTCATATTGGATAATTTTTATTGCTGTATTTTTAACATTACAGTTTCTTCCCAGTTGTCTACATTCTATTGAGCCAATATAGTCATCTTATTTCAGTTACTACAGTTTTTCATTCTAAAATTTCCATTTGGTTGTTTACAGTGTCTATTTCCTTTCTGTCACAAAGTGTGTTTTTGATTGCTCACTGAATCTCTGTTGTTGTTGTTTTGGATTAGCTACTTTAAAATTCTGGTCAGATAATTTCCAGTAACTAACTCAACACAGTATTGATGTCTGTTGATTGTCTTTTTGCACTCATGTTATTTTACTGGTTCTTGGTAGTAAGTGATTTTGAATGTCTAATGAACATTTGGCTAGGTCATAGTTAATCTTGTTTTGGCAGGCAGTTCTCTTGTTGAGGTGTAGCGTGAGGGCAGGGTGAGTATATATGTTCAGCTTCCTTCTGGGCTCCACCTGCCGCACTCAGACAAAAGGTTTTCATGTTTTATTGCAGATCAGGTAAGACAGAAGCTTAGCTCTGCTCCTGGTCCCAGTGCAAGTGCAGCAAGCACCTGCATCACTTTGTTGCTTCTTAGCAGGGGTGTAAGTTCAGCTCCTGCTGGGCCCCACTGATGACAGGGAAGGGGAATGAAGGGGCTGACTCATACTTCCCTGTTGTTGCAGTACAGAATCAAAAGCTCAGCTCCCCAAAGAGCTCAGTAGAAACAGGGCAGGAGAGAAGGGGAAGTGGAGTGCCAAACAGTCCTGCCACTCACCAACTGACAGATGGGAGTAGAGGCTCAGCTCACCACTGGGTCCCACTTATGTGAGTAGGGGTAGGAAGTAGTGTTGAGTATCTCACCTCACACCATCTTGTTCTGCCTTATTGATGTTGGATGAGGGTAGAGGATTAGTGTGGACTAGTTTATTTTAGATCACCTTGTTAAATCTTAATACTTCTGGGTTGGGGACTCGATTTACTGTCGATCTTGGTGACAGTAACCTGGAGAGAGCACAACCTTCCTTTGCCCAAGGTGGGGCAGGGAGGTCAGTTTCCTGCTCAGCCTGCCTAAACCACCCAGCAGGGGGAACCAAAGTGCTGCCTGCTTTGGCTAGACCAGCAATAGGTGATTAGGTTCCTGTTCTCCCTAGCCAGCATGCTGGTTTGGGAAATCAGAGCACTGCTGCTTCTTTCTTTGGGGTGGATTGTAGAGTTGGAATTTTCTGCTGGTGCTTGGCTAGAATAGGGCAAGTGCTGCCACACAAGGTTAGCTGTGTTAGGCTAGCCTTTCCCCAGCTGTCGGGCTAGAGAGAATAGGGTTTTCTTGGAGTTTTTCTTCTTTTTGTGACTGATAGTGCTTTTGCAGCACTCTGTCTACAATACACGGGAATCAATAAAGAAAACCCAGAAAACTAGCTCTGAGTCCCAAGGTCCAGAGGCAGTCTGCCCCTGTTATTAGAATGTTTCTGTGTTTGTATAGTGTTATACGCAAAGTGTTGCAGTTGGAAGGGAGGATCTTGGAGGAAAAAGGTTTTTCTATCTCGGCAGAATCAGAAGGCTCCTCCAAGTGATTTTTATATTGAAGATGACATTTGTATTCTAGTTTTCCATATTATATTTAAAAATTCAATGTAGGAATCTGTTATTATGGATTATAATGTTCCCTAAAGATTCAATCAGATTTGTTTATATTATTCTTGACTACCCTGTTTTATGCCCTTCCACTGCCTGTCTACTATAGTCATTTTAGATTGCAATATTCCAAAGGAAAGAATTGTATTTACTAATACAATATTATACATACTTGGAAGAGTCAGGAAGAAAAATCATTTTAAAATTTATGAGTTCCTCCTTTTATTAATCTAAGACAATCTTATTTCTAACTTGTCTATGATATTTCTTTTTAAATAACTTCCCTACCAATATCAACATCCATTGTGATAAGCCATCCCTCTGAGTCATACCAATAGCAAGCAGGAACTTGAAGGAAGCAACAGGGTTTTCTTTTGTTTGCATTTTTACTTCTTTAAATAAAACACCATCTATCTCATTTTTGAGATGGATTCTTGAGAAGAATTCATTTATGTATGTTGATATATCATTTAAGACATGTTACACCTTTTATTTAGACTGACTTTCAATTAATTCTGTACTTTTGCTTTAACATAAGAAATCATACTTGGAAACGTATAATAAGACTGATGGTACTTTATAAATGTATATTATGTTAATTTTACTGTGAATTATTAAACAAAATTATATCTGGGAAAAAAGTCTGAGAAAACTCTATCACTGCCTTAATTTGTGGTTTCTCTATCTTCCCATAACTAATTTTTAAATCCATGTTTTGTTTCTCCAGGAACTCTGCTCTGACTGATGTAAGTGTTTACCTCAGGTAATGAGGTATCTCGAGGCACTTTTATAAACCTAAGGCTTACTGAATCCAGCTGGAAAACTACTGTTTCAGAATATATTTGCCATGCCTAAAAATGATGCAAATCTATTAAAAGCACATACTACTAAAGCTAAATTTTCTGAGAACACATTCATAACACAAATAAGGAACACGTATAGCATCACTAAAGTAAAACTCTGTTTAAGTCCCAAAATCAGTAACAAAATAAGCACAAAAATGCTTACAAGTAGATAATAAGCATGGAATAAGATCCTTAGCATTATTAGTCATTAGGGAAAGGGAATCAAAATAAAGAGTTAACATTTCATACATATTAAAATGGCTGAAATAAAAGACAACATATGTTGGAAACAATGGGGAGAAATGGACTCTATCATATACTGCTGGTGGGAAAGTAAAACGGTACAGGTGAATTACAAAATAGCTTAGCAGTCTTTCAAAATGTTAAATACAGACTGACCATATAACTCAGTAATTTCATTCCTTGCACATAACAATAGAATTGAAAACATATTCACACAAAAACTTGTACTCAAATGTTCATACCAGCATTATTCATAATAGCCAAAAAGTAGAAACAACTCAAATTCTATCAGCTGATGAATGGATAAACAAAATGTGGTACAGCCATACAATACAACATTATTAGCCATAAAAGAATGAAGTATTGATACGTTATAATATGGGTGAACCTTGAAAACATGCTAAGTAAAAAACATCAGACACAAAGGTCACAAATTATAGGATTCCACTAATATGAAACGTTCAGAATAGGCAAATCTATAGAGACAGAAAGATTAGTGGTTGCCAGAGGCTTCAGGGAAAAATGGGGAGTCACTGCTAACAATTATGGAATTTCTTCTTGGGATAATGAAAATGTTCTAAAACTAGTAATGGTGTTTCACAATCCTGTGACTACATTAAAAACCAATGAACTGTATACTTTTACAAGGGCAAATACTATATATAAATTATAACTAAAATTATTTATTATTTGATCTAATAATTTAAAAGTTTAAAGAACTAATGACTATATAACTTTTACACTTCTTTTTCTGATACCGCATCAAAATAACTGTGAACTGTTTTTTTGAGTTGAGCTAGGTCCTGTTTTCTGGCACTTTGAGGGAAAGTCAAATAGATTTTGTCTGAAAAGATGCAAAATAAATAGGTAATTATTTCATATGGCAAAGAACAGAGCACATTTACCCAAATGTACAACTGGGTCTTTTGCAAAGAGAGCTCTGGGGGCCAGGGATATAGCTCAGTGGCATAGCACCTGCCTGGCAAGTGCAAGGTCCTGAGTTTGATTCCCAGTACTAAAACAAAGCAAAGCAAAACTCCCCAAAAGCTGAGCTGTTAAGTAATGTCTAGGCAGTTCCTCTTTCCCAAATACTGTGTTTTTGCTACAAATATGAGCCATTTTGTTTCATTTGTAACATAGCTCTTTAGAAATTTCAAAGCATTTTCCCATATGTCAAATGATTTTTCTCAGGCCAGCTTACAAAAGTCTATTTAACTCACACTGTATTTAGAGAGTAACATCAATTTTACTAACTCTGCAATCTACTAACAACTTAAAACATCCCTATTATCATCAGCACCACTCTTTCATGCCAGGATTACATTTTTTCTGTATGTCCCTTTGGTAAGAAGAGGGCCTCCTGCTACGTATGTATGAAAAAGCATTTATCTTTTTAGGTCATTATTCTCTTAAGTTCCCACAAAAATAGCTACTCATGCAAACCACCTGAATCCTTTCTCCCTTGCAGCAGATTTCATCCAGACTGAGTCATTCAACAAGATGTTGTTTTTAATTCCAGCAGGGCAGTCTGGTGGTAAGTCAATGGAAGCTGCAATCTGTGAGGCTTGTGTTTGAATCTCTGCTCCTTCATTTACTAGCTGAGAAACCAAGAGTCTTAACCTCTCTAGGCTTCAGTTTCCTCACGTTTAAGTTTAGGGTAATGTCTACCTTATTCAAGTTGATACACTCTGTCTAATCAAAAAGGGAATTCAGTAAATACACGTTTCCTTTCATCTTCACTTGGGAAAGAGCAGTGATCTAGAAATACTCCTATTTGTCTGTAGGTAGGACTATTCTGAAGTGTGTGTATGTGTGTGGTGCTGGGGATTGAACCCAGGACTTTGTGCATGCAAGGCAAGAACTCTTATCACTGAGACACATCTCCAGCCCATGAAGTTGTTTTCATAAACTAAGAACTGAATGTATTTTCCAGACTTACAAATTACATAAAGTTACGGCAACACTACTAGTTCATTTTGTACTTGAGTACTTTGATATGGCAGATAAGGAGTTAAAATTAACATACGGTGGAGAAAAAAGTAGTAAAATTTTACTAAATGTAACTCAGAATTTGTATTTAAGATAACTCTGATAAAATTATAAAAGTTATATACATTGTGTGTGCATATATATATATATAGTAGTTATAGAAAAATAAATTATAGTGAAATGCAGTGTGTTTGATACCCTAGCCATCTGTCAATGAATGGCCAGGAACAGCCCTTCCTAACCAGGTCTCAAATTTTTTTTTAATATATCAATGGTGTAGGGCTAAATTGTTCTCAGCTCTAAAATTCTATGATAAAAAATTTTACAAACACTTTTATGTTCCAAGATGCATAAGCCCACTTTTCCAGTTGCAATTAAGCAGAGTGAACAGAATGTAGTATTTTACAAAATGTATTCTGTGGTATTTTTTCATCCAATAACACAAAAGATAATTATGTATTTTTCTATGGAGACATTATTCCACAAACTGAGTTCACAAAAGGAAACTTGCAATTTTGGTAGGTGTTTTTCCCCAATGCTTTGGTGCCATAACTTTAAGGAATGTCACTGGAAAACTAATAAAGTTGTAGAAAGAGAACAATGATGATTTGTGGGGTATGTATTACCTAAGAAGCTTGGTTTATCAGTCTTCAGGATACAAAAAGGACACAACACTCCGATTAAACACAATTTAAGGAAGCATATAAAACACTGTTATTTAACTTATTAATTTTAAAATACAAATAAGGCTTTTGGAAAAAACACTAGGGAAAAGGTTCAATTTGTACAAATTCTATAACCTAGCACACTATAATGTTCAGTACAATAGCCAACTGCCACTGGTGACTGCTAAATTTAAATTACAAAATTAGACCACAAAATTTAGGGCCTGAGTTGTAGTTCAGAGGTAGAGTACTTGCCTAGCATGCATAAGGCTCTTGGTTTGATACTTAGTATCACAGAAAATCAAAAAAATCCAGTCAATTGGTCACACATTTCATGTGCCGGATAGTCATACATGGCTATTGCCTACTACACTGAATGATGCCAACATAGAGAATTTTTAAAAAAGTAAATCTTTATTACTTTAAATGGCTTTCACTTTCAAATGTGAAGAACTTTCCTATAACAAAAGTTTTGTGGACAAAAGAATTTCACAATAAATGATCAGGTCAGATCTGAAGATGAGATCAATATCATATGTAAGACTATAAATATTAATTTATACGAAGTACAAAAGATAGCTAGCTTTTAAAGTATGTAAGTGATTGGATATATTAGCTAAGATGGAAAATTCCACTTAACTTACCATGACTGTAATTCTATTTATATTATAGAAGAATGACAAATCTAAAAGTGCTTCAGAATTTGCACCTAAGTGTAGGATACCTCATATTTAGGAAACTAGCACTATTTAATGAGAACAAAAATGGATTCACAATGTAGACTTGGGTACAGGTGGGACAGTAGGCTAGCTTTCCATCTTATAGCTGCCTGTTTTTAATTCACTCATATTTCACTTTCTAGCTGACATTTTCAAGAGGACAGTAAATATACAGAGCAGGTAATGCCAGTAACTGAGCCATTCTGTTACAGTATATGGAAACACAAAATCACCATTTATTATTAGATAACAGTCCTGGCAAATACCCCTGGCCCCAGAGATGTGTGTACATGATGGGCAGAGACTAGGAAAAGAGAATACTATTTTACATTATTTATTAAGTTGTAACTTTTGTTTAAAAGAGGAAGTTAAAGTAAATGGTTTCACTATTTTCTAGTAACTGCACAAAGTGGCATGTAATAATTTTTAAAAACTATGAATATTAAACATAAGTTACAGATCAAGTCAATATAGGAGCCATGTAGTATTAAAATAATAATTATCATAAAATTCAATCAAAAAGTTTAAATTGTTTTAAACTTTTATTACAAGTATATTTAAATTTTACGTCACTATTAACTTGAAAAATTATTGTGCAATTTAACTTAGAAAATTTCAACTCAAAAGGAAATGAAAACTCTTGACAGTTAAAGAAAAAGCTTTGATACAAACATAACAGCCCATTTTCAGGCAATGTATCAGGTTACTATAGTTATTGAATTTTTCAAAATCGTGTTTTGCAAAGCACTGCGTCCTTTGAGACTTTAATAGGTGGTTCATGAAAAAGGAGTCCTGACATCAATTCTCAAGTGCCATGGGTTGATCTGTTTTGCAGATTCATTGTTTACAGCATGGTTATAAAAGTTTGCTGAAGTTATTCAGCAACAACACTGGTTACAAATTGTTTTAACTCCATATTTCCCAAACTTCCTTAATTATGTTATGCTTCCTAGTTTTTTGGAGGAGATGATATACCTTTTAACAGCAGGTGTCCAAAGATTTGGAAAAAAAAAAAACTGCAGTATTTAAAATGTCTAAAGTTCCAATACCGCGTAAGAGAAAAAACCCCAAACATTACATTTCTAGATAGGAAAGTTCAGTTATTCATGGCATATTCAAGTAACTCAAACAAATGTATTTCTAGTAATGGGAAGGGAGATGTGCTACATTTAATTCTGTAAATATGAAATTAACAGAATTGATTGACTCTAAAATATAAAAAGAAGTGGATACTTTGCTTTGGTATGTTTAAAAAGAAAATTTAAATTCTAACTACTGATGCTATATACTGACTTTAACCATGCTCAAGGACACATTATCTTCAAGAGGTATACAGGATATACCATATTTCAATCCTAAGACACCATCATGTGTAAGATATACTACTATTTTACACATTACTAAGAAAAACTCCCAATAACCTATGAAAAAATCTAGTAAATGTAAACTACTTACTAAAAAAACTAAACTGACACCTTTCAATTCGATCAAAATGTGAACACTTTTTTCCTTCCTCCTTATTCTTAACAACGTCTTTATCTGTTTTTTCCCTTTAACAATATTGGGGAAAGGAACAATACAAAGAAGATGAAAAGGACAGGACTCCAGAGATTCCTGTTCATCTCACTGCTACAATTATATTCAGATATTACAATGATTCTGTTTAAATAGATCGGCCAAATAGACCAATTTAATTTTTAAGCTCGATTTTGAAATTCTGAAAAAATTACCCAGAGAACCAAGAACTTACATATATGTTAAAAATAGTGACCTATTTTACTTAATAAGGTTAAAAAGATTGTTATTTCTTATCTTGTATGTTTTTTGAATTAAATTGATAAATCAGAACACCTGAGATACGATACGTGTTTCCAGATTAATGACACAGGTCAGTGTATTAACTCTAAAAGACCCTGCTGATTAGTAGGTAGGGAGGGGAGGACACCTAATGCTAGGTATTAAAATGAAATTACTTGTTTTTTTTCTATTATGAGAATTGGGAGGTAATGTGATACATATATATATTCTCTCCAATTCACATTCCTCCAATACACATAAATGTTCAACTGCATTCCAATATTTTAAAAGATGTTATCCAACAAAACACGTAACTGTGGACTATTACACTTAAGTATTACCAAGAGGACCACCAAAATGTCACTGTTCTTCCGTATATTCTGAACCACGGGGTCTAAAGCATCCAAACTGCAGTGGGTGAATTGGGCCTCTCTGACTTCACCCATCACTTACAATGTTAACGGTAGCTCATATGAAGTGTAAAACGAACTTGTTTACAAATTTTTTTTAGAGGATGAAAAATTAAAAAAAATTTAGAACAATTCTGCAATTCAGGCTTCTGGAAAAATGGCTATATGTTTGATCATCATATAATTAATCAAATGTCAAAACCTTACTTAATGTACATCTCAATTATGCTATTTTGTTATATAAAATTAGGCTATACTTATCGGGATTTCCAGAAATCTACTGAAGAGGCATAGTCATCTTATATACTTGTTTCTTTAATTAGATAAAAATTTTGCCTCTTAAAATTTAAAGGCACCCAGGAAGTTTCACATATTTGGATCTACCCCATCGGCTGAAGATCAAGCTGCTAAAATAAAGCAAACTTTCCTAGAATTAAAAAAACTAGCATCTTATCCAAAATCACTGAAAACAATGAAGTGTTCAGTAAAGTGTCACAGTTACTTGATAGTAGACATGTAACAATACCTGTCCTCTCCTCAGATCTTCACTTGGGGGAAAGAAAAAAACCTGAAAGGTGGTAAAAATAAAACAGGAAAAGGAAAAGAAACTTAATAAAGCATTTTTTCAAAACCAATGATCATTCTTTAACAGAACATTTTTACCTATAGATGAAATATAAGAAACCTAAATAATATTGATGTAGTAAAAATACTACAGAATCTCTGTACTATGCTATTTACACTATACTACAGAATACTATATAACCTTTAGTGGTTAAAACGCTTGTATATTCACTAAAGGTTATCTCAAATATAAAGATTACACTTGTTAATGATCAAATATTTATACAGTTAATATGCTTAACGCCTTTTAGGTATCTGTTATTAAAGAAAGTCATGGTGACTATTTTATGTAAAACATTGTATAAAACACTATACAACAATATTATATTGTGACTTTTATGTGATACATTTCTATACAGCAAAAACAACCTTACTGTTATTTTGAAAACTGTTTAATTTAGATTTACTATCATTTAAACCTATTCCACTGCAACTGAGAAAAAAGTATCACTCTAAGTCTGGTTTATTACCTAGGATTTGTTATCCCTGACTGTCGTGGCAAGGAATTTATAGAAGAGAAGAGGTACAATTCTTTGATACCCAACTCTTAAACAGTCAAATATCCAAAAACATCTTTAAAGAGTTCTGGATTTACCTAGGCCATTTAGGAAGTGATTTTGGCTTTTTGTTTTAATTTTTTATAATTCTGAACCTACTCTTGCTTTGTTTACATGGTACTTCCTTTATTATCCTAAATTTGCTTCTTCAACCAGTCTAGTTCTAGCCTATCAAGTTCTGACCCAGGTTTGAGCTCAACCACAAAAATTTTTTTGTTTTGAATACCTTGAGACTTGTGTGAAGTCTTAAAGCAGGAAGGCTGGTATAAAGGAATGAAGAAATGGTTTGTGCTTTTAGCGAGGCACTCGGGTCTTTTAAAATTGTTCATATTTCAATGTAAGATTAAAATGATAAAACAAGACTTATAACCACCCTATTCTTGTCTTCATCTTTCATTCAGTAAATATTTATTGAGGCCATAATATGTATGTGCCAGGCATTGTGTTATGTGCTGAGGATTTGGAAAGGAAAAACAAAGTCTCTGCTTTCAAGAGTTCCCCGTTCTACTCCAAATGAGACTATAAATGTAAATTTCTATTATGGATCCACTCTGAAATCTTTTGACTTGTAAAGAAAAATTCTGATGTATTTGCTCAAGTAAATGACTATTAAAAAAAAGAAAAACCCTGATGTTAGTCCAGTAAAATACAGTTGTTCGCTGATGTGAATTTACTGTGGAGGAGACAGCATAAGAGTGGGCATCCTCTGAATGAGAACTATCAATCCTACTCTCACTGCTTTCAATGTTTCCAAATTCTATCCCAAGTAATTTAGTTGAAACAGCTGGACAAGCAAACAAAATATCTAAAGCCATTTAGTAAATGTCTTGTTTTCAGAAATTTAGGCAACGCTGGGTCTGTTCAACATACTTTATACTAGAATAGTAAGAACAATCCCTTGAAAATGGCAAATTGTAGAACGCTATATGCCAAGTTTTAGAAAACGTGGCAGTACCTGAAATAACACTTTACCAAATGACATGTCAATAAGTAGAAAGAAATCATTTAAAGACTTTACCAAATTCCTTGTAATAACTTTGCTTCTGAAAAATACATGACTTCTAACTACTGGCATACATATACCTGAATTTTTCTACAAAGGATTTGAAACAGCTACATTAGCATAAATAAAAGCACAAGAACTGTATTCACCTGGCTTCAAATCATGGATCTGCCATTCATTATTTATAACCTTTGTGCCTTTAACTTCTGAGATTCAGTTTCCTAACCTGTAACAATGAGGGCCATAAGCCTCCCTGCTGGCTCATAGGAGGGTTAATAATGATATGGAATGTAGCAACATATCTGACATATAGTAGATGCTAAATAAATAGTAATTTTGCACCTTCCTTGTACAAATGCCTACTCTATAGGAAGAGGATGAGGCCAAATTTTAAATGATTTTCCCATACATATGGATACATGTCAAGCAGAAATGTGAACTATCTTAGGGCTGTAATTGTTAATGTCTGTATTTAAAAATCAAGCTCAAGGCAAATGGAATTTCAGCACTTTGAGAACACTGTATTAACCTTTAAGCTATAATTTTAATGCAAAAAATGATGAAGGGAAAACAATGAAGAGGATCTTGGCACATTTTTTTCACATTCGCTCAAAGGATAAGTGCACATTCTAAATTTGACTTTCTTATAAAAGGATAAGTACACATTCTAAATTTGACTTTCTTATAAAAGATTTATAGCATTAGACAGGCTAACGTTTTAAATGAAAGTCTTATAATTCTATCTCAATAACATGATTTCCTTTCTTCTCATATGTCAATGTCCTTTCTATGGAACAACAGCATTTAGTTGAGGTTTTAAAAGCATGATCCAAGACGCAAAACATTAAGCACCCATCATAATCACTATTACAACTCCGCCTGCATTTAAAGTAAACACTTTTTAATATAGCAAAGGGGTGCTGCAAAGTGATTTGAATTGATTTTCCCCTCCCCCTCAATCATACCGGAGAACGCAAGTGTCCCGCATCTCAGATCAAACTGAGACTCGGTTTTACTGACGTAACCAGTAACCTTATCCACCTCTCACACTGCGGAGGCCGGCAGGGCAGCGGCTGCCGCCAAGTACACCACTCATCAGAGCCTGCCCCATTCCACCCCCGCGTTTCAGTCATGCTTTCCAGAAATGGGGTCACTCACTCAGTAACTATTACACACACGCAGCCTACCATCCTGTAATCCCCCAAAGTGTGCTGCAAGACCAGAAGGCAGCAAAAAGTCAAAAAGGAAGAATCACAGACGCGCCACCATCAGGAATCGATTTTCCACTCCAGAGAGGAGCGCTGATACCCTGGAATGGGTCTTGTCTGGATTATTTTCGCAGACCCCGAGTTGGTTCTGGGACAGGGGCCTGCTGCGAAACTCTTGGTGTCCACGGAAATTCTGTTCCGCCTCCTTAAGGGTTTTTGTCACTCAGGTGGGTGTCTCTGGGACAGTCACCAGATCCCCGGTGAGGAAAACCAAAAGCCCTTTAAGGCGACCGCAGATCTCCTTGAATATCACCTACTCGCCTCCACCGACCGACAGGAAACTCAAGTTAAACTCGTAGCGACAGGGTCCTTGAGCTCAGCGACCTCGGAGACTGGGGAGTAGGGGTGGAGCACCTCAAGCTTCCACTTTTTCCTTGGCAGCAGCAGAAACTGCTGCGGGGTGGGGGGGGGAGCGCAGTCTTGTACCCCTCACCCAAAACTCCCACCGGTCGCCACCCCTGCCCCCTGCGCCCGTCTACCAGGAGAACCTCGCTCCCTCGGCCGGCCTGGAGTCTCTGTTCTCCGGCGAACCCAGCCCACATCCCTCTCTCTCATCTCCTGAAGTCGCCAAGGTCCAGGAACGCTCCGATCCAGTAGGGCCAAACTTCCCAACTCCCCGCCAGCCCCCGCTCTGCCTCCTGCTTCCCCCACGCAAAGTTGATTAAAATCGGCTTCCAGCAAAGCCCCAGCACCCACTCCAAACCCCACGCGCCACCACACCGGCAGCTCCCCCACCCCTCGAGCGAGGGAGGAAGGTGAGGGTGCGGGTGGGAGAATCAGACGGGCAGACCAACCCCAGCACCCTGATCCGGAATCCCGCACCCAGGGGAGACGCGACAGGAGCAAAAGGGCCGAGCGGCCGGTTCCGGGGAGGGGGTGCGCCGGCCCTGGCCGCCCCAGCACTCACCTCAGCGCTGTCGGACGGGCTCTCCACAGCCATCTTCTGCCACGGGTCCGCCAGCTGCGCCAGCGGCATCTTCCCCCCCGGCCCGCCGCCTTCACCGCCTCCTCCCTCCCCGCCCGCCCCGCAGCCGGCCCTGCTCC
>PVJX010016972.1:0-39259 GCA_004027295.1 Dolichotis patagonum
CCCCAGGGCAGAAAGTCTAGCCTAGCAGCTCACTGTGTGTCCCTGTGTCCCAGAACAGTACCTTGCTCATGTAGACCTCAAGAAATGAACATAGCACTTGGTTTCCTGTTTGTATGAAACCCACCGTTTTAGTTTGGGTAAACATTTTCACAGCACCCGCTATGAGCCAGTAAATAGGCCACAGAGCCAAGATCCATGATGCCCAGTCTGCTGTGCCTACTTCATCTGGGTAAGTGTGTAGCTTCAGACCATGGCCAGTTTTGCGTTTGATATTCGTAACAATAATAATAATAAAAGCAAGAAATACAGCCATTGAGTATTGTAGAACAGTTCCTGAATTACATGTGTACCGTCAGTTCCTGTACCACCACCAAGGAATGAGAATTATCATGTTAACTCTGCACAGAAGGAATCTGCCTCTCAGAGACCGTAGGTTTCTTGCCCATGGCCACAGGGCCAGAGTGCAGCACGTCTAGGATTGAAGCCCCAGCTGGTTCAATCTCAAACCTTTGTTCTTTGTCGTGATTTAGTGTTTGACTGACTGTTTTCACTGAACTGATTACTTCTTGTTTAATAACTGCTCACTTAAACACCCATAAAAGACCCCTGTCGGATAGTTTACTAATAATGCACAGGACACTGGCAGGACCTTATCGTCACACGAACAAAGAGAACTCACCAGTGTATGATGGTGTCTCTGTGATGTAAACAGAGTTGGCTTCCCTGTGAAACATCAGTTCACGTCCTATCTCTTCTCTGTGCCATCTCAAGGCTGTGGTCCTACCCTCTGACAGTAATAGAGGAACTATACTTTCTAGAGTATCACAGAGAGCTTGGCTTATCAGCTTTCCCTCTATAGGACTTTTCCTAAAATCATTTCTGTGCTACTCAAGAGAAGGACAGGGGCAAAAAACCAAGCCAAAACAAGCAAGCAAAAAAACAAACAAAAAAAACAGGTGCTGAGACACACTGAGGACACCCAGGCTCCTCCGAGAGCCAGAGCACAGGCAAGGTCATGTTTTATCCGCGGCACATGAAGATTGCCTGGCCAATGCTTGCTGGGCAGGTGGGTGAGTGAACAGGGAGACCAAGAAACAAAAACAATCTCCGCATGGTTGGTGGTAGGGCCAAGTCAAGAAGAGGAGAAAATACCGTAGAATTTGTGCTCTCCCATTTCTAATCAGGAGAGGATTACGGTTGGTGTGTGGTTTGTACCACTGGTGTGTGAGCTTGTGAATATGACAGCAGCCGAATAAGTCAGATCCCGAACACTGGTCACACACTGGGAGATCGCAGCAAGGTCAGTTTGCTGCAGGAATTTCTAAAAGGTGGTTGACAATTGTTAAGCTTATCACCAGCCACAAACAGTTCACCGTCTGCTCCAGGCCCTCGAATGACTGTGCAGCATGACTAAACTCAGACCCTTAGCAGGGCTAGTCTTACTCAGTGCTGCGGGGTGGCTAAGCTCCCCCAAGCCCCTAAATTGCCTAATCTGTAGAATTAGGGAAATAACAATACCTCTCTTTGGGAGCTGGGGTAAGGATCAAATAGAATCATTCATCCAGTACCATCCCACAAACATTTCTTGAACTTCTATGACAAATACTTTTTTATTTTATTTAAAGAGAGAAAAAAAAGGAAAAGGGTAGAAATGATACAGAATTTTAAAAAAAGATAAACAGTAAGAAATCACTAGTTGATAAATTACATATTGACCTCTTAGAAATAGTTGCTCAAGTTACAAAATTAAATCTTACAAAGTAGGCATTCAAACAGTGAGACTGCAAACAGCTGCACGTGCATGAGTCTCTACATGTATTTCTATCCTTTCTGTATTAGAGGTTAGAGGGAAAAACAAAACAAATTCCTATAAGAACATGAAACCAAAAAGTCATATAAAACCACAGTACAAGGTGATCTACAATGGTTACTGTGTTGTCTCTTGTTATCTTCAATAAAATTGTCTATATCATCAGGCATATTTGGATATAGTTGTGTAACTGAATATAGCAGTACATAACAATATTAGTAAAAACAAAGCATTATAGACAACGTAAAACTTCAAAAGCAGGTAATAATCGAACAAGAGTGGGTATCCTAATGAATCTTGTCATCTTCAGTGTAGCTGCCTATACTCTCAGACTTGATACTATCAATCATTAACAGCTTTGAATAAAATCTGTATGTCAAATACTCTTAAAAACAAAACAGGAGAAAATGTAGTGAACAAAACAAAATGCCTGTTGTCACAGAGTTTAGATTTTGGTGAGATAATCTGTAACAAAGGTAGCCTAATGCCTCATAACTACCAGCTGTGTGTCATTTGGCAAGTCACTTCACTTTGCCAAGAGTCAGTTTACTAAAATGGATCAAAAACAATACCTTCTATGAATTTATTGATGATTCAGTGAGATCCGAGAGGTGATAGCTCGTGTTGGTTGTAAATCAACCCAGAGTTAACTGCCAAATGCCCTGTTTCTGGATCTTAGGGCTCAGAGTTGCAGATTTTGCCCAGACCCTGAGTCGGGATGGTGGGGAGCTCCCTCCTGCAGCAAAGTGAGCACAAAGCTGGGGGGTGCAGTAGGCTTGGGAGCCGGTGGACGTGATTCTCACAGCCGGCCCAACCAACAGAGCAAGCGGAACAGAGAGCACAGCACTTCACAAAGAGCAGAGGGGATGGGACGGGATCCAGGTTTCCAAATCAGATGAGTAAGACCGAGAATACACGGGTGAAGTGGCTTAGGCAGGGACAGTGAACCCTTTAGAGCTTTCCGGGTACAAATGCCCACTGCAGCTCGTGTGCCAAGGCTCACCGCCACTGGCAGAGCTGGCCCGAGTGTGCACCGGGACAGAGTACGCGGGAGCGAGGCAAAGTTTAAAGGGTGGGTTGAGACAGACCCCACCCCTGAGAGCTATTACCAAGTAAAGAAGGGGCTTCTGTAACCACACTCGCGGGGTAAGACTAAAGCAGGAGAGAGCCCTGCAGCTCGGAGCCATGAAAGAGCAGTAGGGAACGAGGCTGAGGAAAAGTTCTGGGGAGGGGTTAGAACTCAGACTGCGGGCCATGGTCTGCTTGTTTCTGTGCCCCCATTCATAAATTGAACCCTCATCTCCAATGTGGTGCTATTTGAAGATGGGGGCCATAGGAGGGTCATTAGGTCACAAGGGTGAAACCCTCATGGAGTCACTGGTACATTTAAGGGCACCCAGGAGCGTATTATGTCTCTGAGTCTCTGTTTCTGTACTGCAGTGTGGGGACACAAGAAGAAGACAGCCATATGCAAACTGGGAAGAGGCCTCTCATCAGGAGGCCGTCTGACTGTACTCTGATCTTCATTCCTGCCACGAGAGCTGTGAGAAATAAATGGTAGCTGTCAAGCCCCCCTGGCCAGGGCATTCTGTTATGACAGCCCGGTAGATGGACACAACGGGTGACCTCTTGTAGCCCCTTCACCCTGGTCTCTACCATTCTTTATGCTGCTCTGCGCCTGGGGAGGCAACAAGCATGCGGAGAAATTGATTGTCTTCTCTGGTGTCTGAAGAGCTCAGCTGGTTGGGGTGGGAGACAGGGAGGAGACCAGAGGCGAAAGAGAGAGTGTCGGGACTGTTCCCTGGCTTCTTTCCTTGGAGGGTGGTGGGAGGTCTGCATCTCAGCTGCAGGTCACTGACCCTGACTTGGGTCCCCCTGCCCACACAGACCTGGAGGGGCCAGGGAGCCCCACCTATCACGAGCCCCAGGGTACTGAGCTTCTCTGTACCCATCCACAGCTTTGTAAATAGTCCTGTGGTCCTGAGTGTGCCATCTGTTTCCTGCTGGCTGCCCGACTGATATAGAGGCTCTGGGGCTCAGGTCCAAAGCTCTGTCTTAGGGGGTTCTGTTTGCATAGTGAGGGGTGGGTTGGCCTAATTTAAAGAGACAGAGCTTGAAAAGTAGGGAGGGTTGGAGTCAGGGCTAGCAAGTAGCCCTGTGGGGGCCTGCGTCGTGACCAGCACAGATCCCAAGGCTCCTATTTAACGATGAGCCTGCTAGGAGGCAGGCAGCATTCTTTCAGCACCCTGTGTGTGAACACCCTGCACCCTCAGCATGGCACTGCAGAGCAGCTGGTGCTGTCACTCTTGTTCTCCACCCTGCAGGACTGAGGACTGGGTGAGAGTCACTTGCCCAAGGTCCCGTGAGTGGTTAGCAGCCACAGCTGAGACAGTCTTGCAACAGAGTCTGGGGCCTTGCCCGCCAACACTCTCCTCTCGGAACACTTGTTATCCATTTCCAAGCCCGGGTCTGTTCTCATTGTCCTCTCCTGCTTGCTCTGAAAATTGCAGATGTCGCTTTTTACATTGACACTAGCACTTTCGTCAGTATCTGCACATTGTAAGCCTCCTCATTCTGACTGGGCTCTTAGAGGTAGGAGGAGTTTTAGAGTCATGCGAAGGTTAAACATCCAGCCAAGGGCTCCAGAACCAGCGAGTGGTGCAGCCTGGCCTTCAGCCCCACCCTCCCAGGCTTTTCTATTCCAGCTCATAAACCTTGGGAATTCCCACAAAGAAAGGCTATGGTGCGCCTTTTTCACTGGCATACCCCACTCGCTAGCTTGTGGGATGCAGTCCATTATGCAACGCTGAATGCATGCTTTGGGCATGTCACGTAAAAGACAGAGCTGACTGGTGTGTGAGGGAAAACCTCCATCTTCTTTACATTCCCTTCTTTCATTGGATTGCATCACTGGGGCATCAGGGCTGCCCTTTGCCGTGCTCAGCCCTCTCAGCGTCTTCTTTTGTTGGAGCCTCGCAGAGAAGGGGTTCTGCTTGCATGTCAGCACCTTGCTGCACATACTAGAGCACGAACAGGGGACTGCGGTTGACTGGGGTGTGCATTTGCTTCCTTTATTTGACATGGGTTCCGGAAGTGATTAAACAGGAACAGTAAGTCATAGCTCCTGTTTGCCCCCCGCTTTGCCATTTAATCATGCCTGGATTGCCTGACCTCTGTGTGTTTTGGGCACTGTAAAATGGGCATAATAAAGGCATCTGGCTCACAAGTTGTGAACATTAGAGGGGATAATATCTACCCTCCAGTCCAGTCCTTTAGGAGGCAGATGCCAATACAGAGTTCCCTGTGCAAGAAATGGGCCCAGGCTAATCCTGTCAGAGAGAAGAGGAGTCAATGTTGACCAAGATGCAAGTTCAGCACTTGTGAAAGGAGAGGAGGAGAAGAAAGGGCGATTAGGAAAGTGGTCATTTAACACTGGTCACAAAGAGTAATACAGGTGTTATCTGAGCTACCGTAGTAAGGGAAGGAGAATTCATTATAGAACAGAATTCAACTCCAAAGTAGAGACGGCAGCTAGAGATGTATAATCCAAGAGCAGAGTGAGGGGTCTACAGATGGACAGTAACCAAGAGGAACTTGACTGGTCATTAACAATAGGGCAGTTGTCCAGATGTCACAACACATGTCTGTAACGCCAGCACTCAGGGAGGCTCACAAGTTTGAGCTCAGCCTGGCAATTTAATTTCTTAACGAAACCCTGTCTCAATAGGGGAAAGGGGGTGCTAGGAAAGGCTGGGGGTGTAGCTCAGTGCAAAGGTTCTGGTTCATTCTCCAGCCCTGAAAATGGGAGCTGAACTCGCTTAACAGGATTCTTTCCAGGGGCATGCCCCGGACTTAGATGTCAGTGGTGGGGGAGAAGGAACTCAGGTCAGATACCCAGGGTGGGAGGGTCTTACCCCAGCTAACACTGGGCTTGACGGGCCAAAAGCAGGGCTCAGAGCTGAGACGAAGTGCAGGAGAAGGACAGGAAGCCAGCCCACAGTGTGACCACCTGTTCACCCCTCGGGATGAAGGGCATGTGTTGGTCACTCTCCTGTTACTGGAGCACAAACACCTTGAGCTCAGAGGAGGAGAGATGCACCATGGCTCACGGTTGCAGTGGTCCATGCCATGGTTGGCTGGCTCTGAGGCAGAAGGGCTTGGCAGAGAAAGCTGCTCATCCCATGGCAGTCAGGAAGCAGAGACAGGGAAAGAGCCGAATGCATCCTTTAGGGTCACGGGACCAGGTCACACCCGAACAACGCTGTCAGCCCGTAACTCACCCATGGCCGCACACACTGCTGAGCCCATGTCCCATGCCCAGTCACCTTCCCAAAGCACCTCTCTGAATACAGCTTCGGGGCATATTTTAGCAGAGTCCCCAGGAGCCTGGCCTCAGGAGCAAACACCTGGGCACCCTGTGTGCAAGGACACTCAGCAGCCAGCAGTGTCCGGGTGGCAGCCCTGGAAATGTGTACAATCTGCTCTGGAGAGCTTTAGGCAAAAGCACTGTTGAGTCATGAGAAGGCCAGGGCACTGTCAAGTTCTTCACTCTAAATTTAACTTCTTTTCAGCAAATAATTCAGAGTAAAAAATACCTGCACACACTGTCCCCCCTGCAATGTTATCCTCTGGGGATTACAAAATTCTCAGCTTCCCACGAAATCCCTTTCAATAGCACCCTTGACATCTCTTCCATCGTCATCCCGAATTCTCTGGCTCTGGCTCTGGCTCTCTCTGCTGGTAGTGGTCAGCCAGGTAGCCATTTCATTAATGGCCTTGACCAAAATGTTCATGGAAGAAAAAGGTGCATTGCTTTTGAAATCAAGGTATTGGATACACTTAACAGGGTCTGGACAGAAATGATCGAAGTTCAAATCTCTCCCGCTGTCTGTGCACAAAGAACCCATTTATTAATTACTCTCCGGAGTGATTTGCTGCTTTCTCCACTTTTGCTGAGCTGGTAACTCTGCAGTACTTTCTCTTAGGCAGTTCAAAGTCTGCTCCTGTCCATCTGCCCTGGATCCCGGAGGATTCTCAGTACATTTATGCCCACTGGCGTTACTGCCTTCGGGTCACTTACAGGGTCTTTGTTATGGTTGGGAAAGAGGCCCATGGCAAGGCAAAGTTCAAGAGATTAACACCCAAAGGTCAGGGAAAGCCATGGGGCTGGCATTGGAGACCTGTGTTTGAAGAACAGTCATGACTCCTGCTGGCTGTAAAACCGGGGCCGAGTAACTGGACCTGTCGAGTTCTCAGTTCTTCATTGACAAAAACCAAGAGAGGTTACAAGACTTAGGCATAAAAAACCAATCAAACAATGAAAGCACAAACTATTCTTTTGGATGAATTAGCAGAGATTAGTAGTGTAGCTATCTATCTTGCAACATATTAATGTGTTAATTTTCTACAATTTTTTGGAAATTCTGTATCATTTCTATCTTTTTTTCTGTTTTGCTTTTTTAAAATAATAAAAAAAAGAAAAACCAAGAGAGGGCTGGCAGGAACGTGCATCGCCATTCTTCTTCTCTCTCCTGTCACCCAGAGAACAGGGTTGGCTCTTTGGGCACACCTGTAAGGAATATGTGGTGATATAATTGAGAAAAGCAACTCTATTAAATGTAAGCATGGGAAGGGTGATATGCTAAATGCAAAGGTGCCAGCTCCCCAAACAGAGGCTTCCACTGGCCGAGTGGCAAGGAGACCCTCCAAAGTCTCATCCTGGCTGCAGTAACACCCCAGACTTCAGAACATCTACTCTGCTGCGGTACATATAACATGGTCTCAGACCTTTACAATGCCCTGTGAGGAAGCAATGTCATTGGCATTTTATAGCCAAGAAAAAAATTGCTCAGAGGCTCTGAGGCTGATCTCTTCTACTATCACCTTTCTTCAGCTCAGTTCCAGCCCCTCCAATCTCACGCTGCATAGCGGTTATTCATTCACTCACCTGACTGCAAGACTCCCAAGGCATGCTTTGAGCTTGTGCATGCAATACATGGTCAATAAGAGCTTGCAAAGTAAAGGAGGGGACACGTCTTTCTGTCTGGAGATTGGACCGGGCTGATGCTGGAGCATGCGGCATATCCGAGACTCACCTTAAGAAGTAAAGCCACGCCTGGCTATTGGAGGCAGAGGAGGACAACTCAGACTGGGCAGGGCCACAGCCCAGGGGTCTAGAGATTTCTGTAGAGAGAGATTGTGAAAGAGGTTCAAGACTAACCAGCAGGTTGCTGAGCCTACAAGGAGAAACCTGAGGACCAAATGCAGGTTAACGAAATCCTTGGAGGCTGCGGGGAGGCTGCATGGTGAGTGTATGTGCTGGCGTCTCTCCCTGCATGAGACCCAGGTGCATTCTGGGAACTAGCAGTTCACCTAAGCCCATGGGTGGGGATCAGGTGCCTCAGATGTGGAAAGAGGAGGGAGGAGAATTCAGGAAGTAAGCTGGGCTCCCAGTGTTAGGGACCCGGTGGACGGCTGACCTAGGCAGTGCTGTGATGCTGCTGTCGTGATTCCCTTTCCCCACCCTCTGCATGTAAGGAAACTCCTGAAGAAGCAGCCCCAACTAAGGGACGATTGTTCAGCTGGATGCCTTTCTGATGTTTGGTGAGAGGGAGGCAGAAATACCTTGTGGGATCAGGCCTCCCCAACAGTACCCAAACTGCTTAGCCAGGTAGGCTGAGCCCTGTTGGACTCCGCAGCAGCAGCCATGGCTCTCACCCTGGAGAAACACGTTCTGGAAGAACACTCACTGGCATGCTGCTCTGTACGCCCAGGGGACATGCGTCATGCAGTGGGCTGAGCTTCGTGGGTCTCTTTTCAGCCACCTGAGGCACTCCCACTGTTTGGCCCATTCAGGCCCCTGTGGCCCTCTCCTGAGGGTCTCCTGCAACTGCAGCATCTACCATCCCTGTCCTCTGCAGCATCCTGTGAGCCCCGGCTGCTCTGAGATGGGCTCACGGCCCACCCGAAGTCAGTCCCATACTCCCCTGACCCTTTGTGTTCTAGCAATGCGGATGCACCCCCCAAACATACACAGCCAACACACTTCACCCCAAAGTTTGCTCTGTGCCTCCCCTCCATCTGCATGGCTTCCTCCGTCCTCATTTCCTGGCCATAACTTCCAGGCGTCTTCTAAGATTCAGCTCTGGCCCTAGGTGGAGACCACAGCTGCGTGGTTCACCAACGGGGAATCGGAGCTCTTAGTCTGCACCTGGATTGCAGCAGAGACTCCGGGAATACGGCTGCGTGCACAGGCAAGTGGGTGGGCTCCCCAGGACACAGTGGGTGACTCATCCCTGCCTGGAGTCAGGCACAGGTGAGATCCGTGCCCATCTCCTCAGGTACTGTCTTCTGTTAGAAAGTGTCTGCCTCTGTGCCTCTCACCTCTCCTACTTCCTCCTATCCATCACTAGATGTTAAACTACATACAGGTGGGGACAGGCTTGGATTCATCTCTGCACAGTCAATGTCTAGCAATGAGCTTGGCAGGTAGTAGGCCCTAAATAGATGCTGAGTAATAAATGATAGATCTGAACTGGATGAGTGCTGTTCTTAAGACTTGCCTTGTGATGAATAACTTTCTCTTCCTTTGTCACTGGACATGCAGCTGTCAGTACTTGCCATAGTGCCTAGTGATTCGATTTGTTATTTGATTTGTAAGGCAGATTGTTTTACAGGGTGGAGAGAATCTTACCTGAAGATTCAGCTTCTGCTTATGAAGCTACAACTGGCGACCTTGGAAAGGGCTGTGGAGTTCTTTGAAACCCAATCTCGTGATCAAACAAAGGGGCATAAGGTTCTTCAGTGTCTCAGCCTGGTGGTCCCATCAGTAGGTGCTTGACACGGACAGACGTGGGTTACAGTCTACCTGGTAGGTGGTCCTGGGAAACATGAGAGAGAGAAGGAGAGGGAGAAGAAACAAGCCAATACCGCGTGCACTAGTGCTGGGCCTCACCCTGAGGGGCTGCCGGAGCAGCCCTAAAGAGGGGCCTTCTCTCTTCCCAGGGAAGAGCTGAGAGCTGGAGCCTGGCAGCTCTCTTCTCACGCCCATTGCTTGGACTTCATCCCCAGGTGTTTTGCTCCTCCCGGTTCTGCAGCTCTGTGAGCCTCACTGGGCCCTGGGGAAGTGCTCAGCAGAGGGGCCACAAGATAGACCGCTGTTCCAGAGGGCCGGAGGCAAGCTGCAGGGGACAGGGCAGTGCCTCTGCTACCCCAACATCACCCACCAGACTCTTGGAAGGGAGGCTGCTTGGTTGCCCCCACACACTGAAACGTCAGAGACTTGAAATGTGTATTTTCCTTCTCACCAGCACCGAAGCATCGTGTTTCCCCTGCCAGCACTCCCCTCCCTCTGTCTCCTACCTCTGTGTAGCACTGTTGAATTAGCCTAACCAAATGGTGCGTTCATTCGGCTCCTGAGGGGTCCTGGAGGAGCCTGCAGAGCTCTGGGGATGCTCATTATTTCTGCAGGAGCCCAGGACTCCTCCATAAGTAATGAGGGCCCACTCACCTCCTCTCTGCTGTTAGGGAGCCAGCTCCTCCTTCCCACCCGTCACTCACCAGCAGGGGAGCGCTGACCAGTGTGCAGGGCTGGCTTTTTCCTTCGCAGGGAGAGCACAGCAGAGGGGACTGCGCTTGTCACAGCCCACCCACCACCAAGTGCCCGGAAGAGCCTCATTACGAGCTTTCCCTGCTTGTCAGCTGCACTGGAGAAGGCCTCAGGTTCAGTCTTCTAATGAGCTGTCCACGGGCTGGGGCTGGTCCAAGGCATGCTTCGAACAGTGGTGGTTTGGAGGCCTTTCCTTTAGCAAAACCAGCTTTGGTTTAGTAGTCTACAGTTAAATATCCCAGGAACAAAGCAGTGTGGGGAATGGGTTGGCCCATTTGGTAGAATTCTTTGATAATTACAGTGACTTGATCTCTTTTGAAAAAAAGAAAGCCTTAAGTGTTTCCATGCTTTGATGACTTTATTTCTTGGTGCATACTGTGAAGAAATAATCCACAGAGATCTCCGTAAGTCAGTGGGTTACTATAAGAGCAGGGCAATAGCCAAATTTTAGGTAATAGCATGTGGGAAAAATTGCTATCAGAATGTTCAGAGAAAACCCACATTTTGATATCACATGTGCAGCACAATTATCCCTGAGAAAAAGGAATAAAATAAAAATAGACTCCCAAAAGAATTTTATGTCAAAATGTTAATGGTGGTTATCTTAAACTGCTATGACCAGAGACATAATTTTTCTTCTCTTCATTTACCTGTGTCTTAGTTCAGTTCAATGCTTTTTTCAATGTTACAGGAAGATGTATGTGTCCAAAATTGAGTACATGCTGTGCTTACAGTCGGGTGAACGTATGCATGTGAAACAGGCTAAAGGGCGTACTGAAACCAACACTGCAATTAGATAAAGTGCAGTGACTCCCACTCCTACCTGCACATCAGAATCCCCCAGGGAGAAGTCAGAAACAAGGGTGCCAGGTTTCACCCTTGGAGATTAAGTCAGGAGGGGTCCTGGGTCACCAATTCTCACAGGCCTCTGGCAGTTCTTATTTTGAGAGTAGCATTGGACAGTCACTGTTGCTTGGAGACTTGGAGAGCTTTTCTTTCTATATCATCAATGTTTTTTCCTATTACCAAATTCTTTTTACAATTAGGAAATGCCAAAGCACGTTTGAATTTAAGCGTTTGCATTGCAAAAATGGCCTCTTTCCAGTTCTGTAGTCTGTTCTTGTCTTTTAGCATTAAGGGTTTCTTCCCTCTTCATAACCGTTATTTTAATGGTTGTACATTTTTCTATCTAGTGTATGTATTGTAGCCTATTAACCATTCCTCTGATTCTGAAGAAGTGTCACAGGAGGATGACTGAAGAAATGAGGAATTTTCATTGTAAGAGCAAGGATATCTAAAAGTAGATAGTACACACCTAGGGGAACAGACTTGTTTCTCACAGTCCAGCAGGTGAAGCCATGACCAGCAACTGGAAATTACCATTAGACAAATGATGGCTTTCACAGTTACATTTGGTCAAGAGGTTCTAAACAATGTCTGAGTATTAGACAGTTGAGAGTTTCCCTGACAATTCTAGGGTTTTTTCAGACTGTATATATCCTGGAATCATGTTTTTCACTCCTCCATGCATACCTAGCTCAGTCTGGGCCAGTCTATTTGCAAGGATAATACAATCAAAATTTTACTAAACTGATTGTGGTTGATTCCAAACAGTGCCTAATTCAAAGCAACTGCTCATCCCCAGCTGAGTTGGGCCTTATTGTTCTTGGGTAGAAATAAATAAATAAGCAAATGCAATATATGAAAATCCAAACATAAGCAAATAAATTAGGGGGATAATTATTTGCAGAACAAAAGCATTCCCCCACAGGGTGCCTTGAAACAGTTCTCTAACAGCATTTACAATGTAATTACATTAACCAAAGTGTGGTTAACACCCAAATCTCTATAGACTTCCAGACCTTGCCTGGCTTCCCCCTCTGCTCCAGAGTACTGATCTCTACCCACAGGCTCAGTCCTGCTTTGGGGTTTGGGAGCTGAGCTTCTTCTGTTGGAAGAGTGATGGGATTTCATCTACCCTCCACCGAGGTTGTCAGATTCTCCATACTCTGGTTGGGTTCCACCTTTTAGGCTCTGGTCTTGGTAACTGGGCTCCAGTTTTCACCTCTGGAGTGCCTCAGCCCCTCCCTTCCTGCTTTGTTTGGCGTCAGACCTGGTTTTGTCCTTCTCTGTCCTGCCCACCTTGAGATGCTGCTTGTGTCAGCCAGGGTCTGAACAGGGCCGTCAGGGCGTGTGTGTGCGCCTGGCTTTCAGCTCTAAGAACCTTATGCAGAAAAGCATAATTCACACTATACAGCTCTGTGAAGTGTTTTCTGTTATTATCATCTCATTTCAGAGAGAGAAAGTGGAGACTCAAAGTAGTTAAGTAATTCTCTTGGGCCACACAGATAGGTCACTGCTGAATCGCTGCCTCAACACAGGTGTCCAGGCCGAGAAGCCACCGTCCTTAACCTTGATCTCCTACCTAGGCCTAAGGTTTTATGCCTTTACCCTGTAGCTCCTTGATTTTGCACAATTCTTAGAAATTTCCCTAATTGTTAACTCCTTTACTTTGGAAAAACTGTGAACATTACCTGTTTCACAGAACTGATGTGAGATGGGATGAATGCATACAAACTTTAAACACAGGCTGCGCACACAGGAGATCCTAAGATACACCGGGGTTTTATATTGTGGTTGATTTTCCCCAGCCCTGAAGAGGGAGATTGCATGAGGAGTCACCTGGCGCAGTTCCCTTTGTCTCCTCTGCTCTCTTGCACCCTGCAATCCTTCTAGACCAGCCCCAGTTACTCAGAGCTATACACCCAGTGTCCCTGGCTGACATCTCATGGCCATTCTCAGCACAGCCAACATGCTTGAGTGTCTTGGACTGTGCTGAAAATGTGATAGCCTCTTGTTACAGCTGTCCTCATGCAGTCTGTATAATGACAAAGGATTCATTTTATGACATATTATTCAATGCTGTGCTGTATTCATCACGGTACACACCAATTTCAAAACTGTCCCTAGTTTCAGTGAAATAAGTTCCATGACGCCATATCCTCATTTTTCAATTCTTAAACTGCAGCTTCTTGGACAATAACATGCGAGACCAGGCTCTTCATTGCTAAGCACCCAAAGTGACGGGGGGAATTAAGTGAGATTATAGAAGGAAGGACAGTGATAACAAGAGCTAGCATGTCCTGCCTTCCATCTGCCAGATGGGCACATTGAACTTACCACAGCTCTGTGAAGCAGACACTCTGTTCACCATCATTTTATAGATGCAAACCAGAGACTAGGCAGGTTTTTACCCCCAGGGTTACAGAGCTATGTGGCAGAGGCAGAATTAGAACTAAAGTAACTTGGACCCAGAATCAAAAAGATGTAGTAGTCCTTCCGGGCCTCAGTTTCCTTATGTGCCCCCTTTTCGTTCTGAAGTTTAACACTAGCAGACAATTTAGGTTTTAATGGTGGAGGGAGACAGATATTGGTGCAGTAACTCATAAGTCTTATGGATCCCTTCTTCCTCCCAGAGGTTGAAATAGATCTGACCCATACTTACCCAGCCTGCAAGAGTTTAGTGCTTTCCCTAGAACATCTGTGAGATCTTGACCTACCTGACTTCATGAGAGTTCTAGCTCTGCTCTTCTGTTAGTCTTGACACTAGCCCATGCCAGTTGGAGCTCAGACTCCACTCTGGGAGCTTGCACAGCCACCAGAATCTGGCAGTTCCTAGCATAACACATGGGTAGATGTTTAACTATAACCTGCATAACCTGTAATGTATAACCTGGGCATAGTTTAACTATACTATAGAGTCATATGGTGGAGAGTGACACAAGGGTAAATACCATATAATCTCCCTAATATGAGATTTGATAAGCGTATATAAGACTTTATGGTAAGCATGAGTCCCCCTCTCATAGCTTCGAAGTCTTTCAAAGTTTTAAATCATCAGTTGGAATGGTGTTATCCCGTTTTGTTTGACTATATCATACGTGATGATATGAACAGCTGTTTTGAAGAAAACATTATGACAGCTATTGCTGATTTAATATTATCCTTCTTAGAAGTCCTACCATGCTCTTTTTGTTCTACTACCGTTGGTTCTATCTACCACATTGTGTCTTATTGGAATTTGAATATGTGTGATAGTTCAAACAAATTTTTTTCTTTTTTATCAAAAATGAGATATTATAGTACCCATTGATCATTTTCTGTTATTCGGTTCAGAAAGCCCTGGAATTCTTTCACTATATGCATGGCTTCATACTATTGTGTTATGTTTGATATTATTGTAATTGAAACTATGCTCAACTATAGCAGAGTAAGAGATATGGTGTTAGTTACTGTTGATGTCCAGTTGACTTAATGTAAAGTACTGTGTTGCCTATGTTGTCCTGTTCTGATCTGCTCTGTACTGCCCCCTTTTGTTTTATTCTCTTTCAAAAACAACAACAACAACAACAACAACAACAAAAACACATGGTGGAGAGTGAGACCTCTATTGATGGCCACTAGGAGTCCACACTGCATCTTTATGCAAATAGATAAACATCCCACCCCCATCTTCAGGATTAATAGCTCAGGACCCACTCTGGGAAGACAGATAAGGAGGTGCTGCCCTTCCCTTGCTTACATAGGGCCACACCAAAACTCCATCTTGGCAACCAGTGTGTGAGTGAGTTTAGCCTCTGCCCATCCTTTCTCAAACTGTCTTGTCCCAGGAGGGCATGCTGTAATGGTTGATATGTTAAGTCAACTTGAGAAGTTTAGAAGTTTAACTAAGTGACTCAGCAGGGAGCCAGTGTCCTTATTTTGTAAACATCCTGAGCTTGCAAGAGGAGGGTAAGGAGATACTGTGAATGCCACACTCACCCTGGGGGGGGGAGGGGTAGCTTGCTTACAATTGAAGAGAGGAAGAGGCCTGTTCTTTCGGTTTTTGCTCTTGCTGCTTTTGCTATTTTCTGCTGCCTTGAACTGTTGCCTATCTGCCATGCCACCTGCCTTGGAGTCAACTGATTACGAACTGAGCTAAACTGTGAGCTAAGTAAACCTTTCCTTCCTTAATTCTAGGCATTGGGTATTCTGTCTCAGCAATGAAAGAAAAGTAACTAAGATGAAATTTGGTACAAGGAGTGAGACCATGGCTGTGACTCTACCTTACCATGCGGTGAAGGGCCTTTGGGATTGGCTTGTGGGAAAAGTTGGAAAAATTTGGAGATGTCACCTGAAAATATAGAAATGGAACACTTTAGGCTGTTCTGTATGAGAGATTTTGGTCAGAGCTCAAAGGACCAGAAAACTGGTAAAGACCAATCTCAGGAGGTTTCTGTTGAGAAGAAGGACTATGCTGATTATTAGAGTTCAAACAATATGTGCTATGGCTGGGCAAAAAGTTTGTCTGCACTTTGCTCTTGTCCAGAGACTTTGTCTGAGATTAAGATTAAGGGCAACGAACTAATTAATCTGGCAGATAAAATTTCAAGGCAGTTGAATGTTGAGGTAGTGACATGGCTATTATTGAGGGCTTTTAGCCAAATTTACATTGCAAATCAAGAGCAAAAACCCAGCAGGATGATTTAGTTTTTGTGAGTTTGAGCAGAAAGGAAGCTCCAATAAACTGCAATGGTAGTGTTGAAGAACTCTTGATTGCTGAAAAAAAGAAAAAAACCAAGAGAATAGGAAAAATTGGCCTGAGGACATCACAAAAAGCAGCAAATCTACCGCTTGTGCAGTTTCAGAACAGTAAAAATGAAAGATTGCTTTGAGGAATAAACTGCAGAGCACCGTGTTCCAGAATGGTGATGTCATAGAAAATTTGCTCTTCAGAATTAGATTCAGACTGCCCAGTAACCCAGGCACTTGACTCCTAAAGTCAAGAGAGAGGAAAGGCTGGCCACTGCTCCAGCTGGCAGCAGACCTTGGCATCATCCATGTGGTGCTGGTTTTAGGAAGATGCATAATGCAAGAGTTTTGGGGTTAAGATGGCTGCCACCCTGATTTCAGAAGACCCAGGAGGACAGCAGTGTGCCCCTGAGAGCAATGTGTGAAGATTCTTGGGTGAAACTGAAGGTGCAACAGAGACCCCAGAAGTTAGGGAAAGTCAGAATATGAGTTTTCTAAGGAAAGCTGCAAGAAGGGAACAAAGTAGGTCTAAAAGAGAAGTTGTAGGAGCTACAACCACCAAAAGTGCCATAGGTGTGGAATTGCTCAAACCCTTTTGAGATCACAATTTGTCACAGATTGCTTTGGATGCTAGGTGTGGAACTACAGGACTTAACATTTCCCCTGCTGGATTTTGGGCTTGCTTTGCTCCCAGTTCTTTGTATCCCCATTTGTAGCTTTTGGAATGAAAATGTTTCTCTTGTGCCATTGTATGTTAGAAGTGCTTGACTTTGTTTTCATTTGTATAGGCTCGCAGCTAAGAGTTTGCCTTGAATCTCAGAGGAGACTTGGGACTTGGACTTTCAGCAATGCTGAAACTGTTGGGACTTTGGTAACTCTTGCAGATGGCATAAAGGGACGTGCACGAGTCTTTGAGGGACCAGGGACAAGTGTTATGGTTATAATGTAATGTAATATTGATAGACAATGCTGGCTCTTCGAAGGTGTGCCAGTCCTCACCTTCAGCTTCTGGTACAGACTGTTTGTCTTCTGCCTGGGATTCTCCAGCTTTCAGGTGTACACTCTTCAGCCTTCTTGCATAGACTGTTCAGCCTTCTGTTGTAGACCCATCAGTCTCCTGATAGGAACTTGTATGAAACACCCAGTGAGCTCCAGACCTTGGGCTGGACCTGCCAGCCTCCAACATGCAGAGACCTTCTGCACACTTTCTCATCCAGCTGTTTGGCTGACCATCACAAACCGATCTTGTAATTTTTCATGCATCAGTATATCTTGTGTTGTATCTCTTTCTCTAGTAAAACCTGACTGATACAGATTTTAAGGATTGTTAAACCTGTGCTATAATGTTCAAGTTGTAAAATATTAAGAATAAGAATGGCTTTGTATCTGGAAAGCAATTTTTTATTTTAAAGAGAATAAAATAAAACAAAACAGAACAAAATGAATCAGAACAGAACAATGCAAGCAATACAGGACTTCACAAGACAACAGGACATCAACAGTGGCTACCATAATGTGTCTTGTTTTCTTCAAAACAGTTGACTGTACCTTCAAACACAATAATATCAAACATAACAAAATAGTATAAAACCATTCAAAGAATGAAAGCATTTCAGGACTTCAACAAAGGTAACAAGAAATGAACAATGGCTACTATTTGGAAAGCGGTTTAAAGAAATGTGTCTGGTTGCCAAATTGATGAGGGGTGGAGCATAATGGTGGATGCAATGTGGCTACAGTGTCAACTTGAGAAGTTTGGAAGTTTACCTAAGTGACCTAGCAGGGAGTCAAGGTCTTTTGTAAATATTTTAGTCTTGTGCAGGAGGAGGGCAAGGGGATAATACGTGTTACACCCACCCTGGGGGGTGGATGCCCTGCTCACAACATATGGGAAGGAAAGAGCCTTGTTCCTTCCCTTCCTCTCCTGTTGCCTTTGCTGTCTTCTGCCACCTTGGACTGTTGCCCCTGGGTCATGTTACCCTGCCTTGGAGCCAACTGATTACAGACTGAAACCTCCACAAACTGTGAGCTAAGTAAACATTTGCTTCCTTAATTTTGAGTACTGGGTATTTTGTATCAGCAACAAGAGAAAAGTAACCAATACACATGGTGATGGGCTACGGTATGCACTGACACTGCCTCTTGTATTTTGATGACCTCAGTATACTTCTTTTCTCATCTTACCGGTTCTCTTAAAGCAAAACTACCTTCCAAATACCTATTTGCAATGCAGGCCCTTGAAAGTCATATCACAGGATCCCTTCTTAATTACAGCAGGGGCTACTCCTACCAGTTTTTCTATACCCCTGATTCATCAATCAGAGAAGTCATTTTTTTTTTTGGCCAAACCTACATGTCTGCATTGTAAATTTCATTTCTGAATGTGGCTTTTTTCTCTCAACAACCTGATAGGGTTGAGCCATATGTGATAGGGAATATCCCATCTTTGAGCTTAGAGTCTCATGTGCCTTGCCCCTGCAGAGAGCTGCTTGCCTCTTCCTCCAGGAAATGTATGACTTCACAGGCTCTGGGGATGTGGTAGATGAGGGCCGTCTAGAAAATCCAGTGTGAAACAATCAGGCTCTGGTAAGCAAGAAGACAAATGTGCAGTCTCTAGAAATTGTGAGCAGAAGTGTTTAATCCTCTTGTGGTAATTATACTCATCCATCTCTTATTCTGACCCCTGAGAAATCACAGCAGGTATGTGAGATGTAAAGCATAGTGTATTTAAGGTATGTGGGCTTGGACACTATTCCAATAGTATCACAGATAAAAGCAAGCTACCAAACAGTGGTCTTCTAAGATTAGGAGTGTACACCCCAATCAGTAAGTATTTTTGAGAAATCACCCGTACCTGAGTGTTTATTTATGTGTGAACACATGTCCCCAAACCATGGAACATGACTAAGAATTACAGCCTGACATGAGTTTCTACTTTATGATGATACAATAGCAACTACTTAAACTTTGAATTTTGACTTTTTCTGGGCTAGCAATATGTGATCAATATTTTCTATTAATGTCAGGCAAAGACAATTCAAGCTCTTCAAAGCTGAATACCACAGTGCACTGTGTTGGGGAGTTACCTTGTTCAGTAGTAGGTCAGGTGTATTTAGTTTTATCAGGAGCAACCCCATTGGAAGTTGAGCATCTGTATTTATTTTTACATAACTGTAACCATGGAGTCATGCTTGTATGTCATAAACTCAGGAATAAAAGTGAAAAATTATGTATTAAAATAAATGTGAACATAAATTCTAACATGTTCCTCCCACACTCACCTCGATTATCTTGCACCCCTCTTTGGAGGTGCAAAGCGTCTGTCAACACCACTGCAGTAAACCTGGATAAATCCTTGCTTGGGATTGTGGGAAGGACTTTAGGATTTGTCAGACCTGAGTGTTGATCTTGTTCTCCCCAAATCACTGGTTAGGAGATTCTGGAGAAGGGAGCAACCTGCTATGCCTGAGTTCGCTCATCTGTCGTGGGGGCTGATACTGTGCCAGGCCCTGTGGTGTGAGTTGGTTTTGCAGGCAGGGTCGGTCAAAGCTTTTAGCCAATGTAGGCAGCGTTTCCCAGCTCTCAAGAGTGGCTACCTTCAGTGGCTCGGACTGTGGTTGAAAATGCTGATTCCTGAGCTGACCCTAGATGCACACTATAGCTTTTGGGGTGTAGCAAGGAGTCTGCACTATGAGTTTGCTAGCGATCCGTGAGTACCTGGTTGACACAGGTAGTCAGAGTGGTGAGGAGCCGCAGTAACATAATAACATGTAAAGTAATGAAAGGTGTTGTGACAAGACATGAGTGCTGAGGCCCTGGAGGAAGGGCATCTAGTGCAGAGCAGGCAGTTCCTGGAGCCAGTGACCTGGGGCAGTGCTAGTGCCCCTCCAGGTCTGTCCCACTCTCGGGGCCATGACACCACCAGAACTGTCTGAGTCTTCCCTCTCTCTCCAGCCTCTCTTGCCATATCCACTCTGTGTTGAGCGAGGGTTGCATCTGGACCCATGGAATAGCTGCCTTAGCAGCTGCTGCTGCCCTGGACACAGTGAGGCATAGGCTCTTCTGCTTATCAACCACACTGCTGCTCTGCTGAAAGCCACAGGCTATAAGAGAGAGTGGAGGGTCGGTTATTTATTTATCCTAGACCAATGACAGCAAACAAAGGTTTAGAGTTTTCAATGACACAAACAGCCGGCTGTGGCACATGGGCCAAAGTTCTCCTCCACTGTGCTAGACTTTATTCCAAAATGGGACTTAAGTATCTTCAAGAGATATGAATAGTAAAATTCAAAAGATAAGTGATCAAAGGAAAATAGTGGTAGGAAAGATGAGATAGTGGTAGAACGAGTAAATAAAAATATTTCGAGGAGCAGTGCTGGAGATCAAACTCAGAGCTTCACACATACTCTGCAAGGGTCCCATCACTAAGCTGTACCACGCTTCCGACCCCAGTAGACGAAGTATGCAATGTATGATCTGGTACACTTGCTACAGTGTCGGTGAATTTCACTGTGAGCTCTTTATGCTTAAAATTGTTATAAAAGATACAAAGTATCCAATTCAATGTGTGAAGAATAACCTTATTGTTCTTGGAGTAATTAGTGTTCACTGTTGTTATTTTAAATACATGTACAATAATACTTTTCTTGAAATCACTATTCGGGTCATCTGGTCTACTTGACAATGGCGGCACCTGCTTCAAGGAATGGAATCCTGTTTCCAAATCTGCTATATTCCATCTCAGTTCTTCATCCCTCTCCCACCTATCCTACCTAACCACCTTTGAGTATTTCTAAATAATGAGACCCATTCACAATCTTAAAATTTTGTTCAATATGCTTTGAGCACATATTCTTCATGAAGTCATAACCTGGCTTGAAGATTTAGTTCAGATTTTACTTTCTCAGGAATTCTTCCATAATCCAGCCAGTCATATTTATTCTCTTCTTGTGCTTTTACATTATTTTGTTGAGATTTCTGTTTTGACATTTAAGTAATGTACCTTTAGCCAGAGTGTGTATGAGCACCTCTATTAGACATGTCTGTCCCATCTTCTGTACTCCCGGTGACTCCTGAGCCCAAGCAGAAGTGGAGGGAAAAAGCAGAGCACAGAGTCAGGAAGCAAAGCGCAAGCCCCTCCCTGAGCTCCGGCTCAGAGCCAGACATCCTGTGGCTGGGCTGGGTGGACGCTGAAGTGGACGAGACCTAACGTCATCCTCAAGCCACTGCCACCGCCCAAGAGGACAGGGGATACTTCTACTGATCTGTGTACCTGTAGGGTCTGATGTTCACTTGAACTTGAAGAGACTTATCCAAGTAGCGAAAATTGACAGATCACTTAGTTTCCATTCTTATGGAAACTCATCTTAGTTTCCATTTCCTCTGCTCAACTGCCTATGTTCTCACCAAATTCTCAGGACTGTGGGATAAGAATTGTTAACTCTATTTCTCAGATAAAGAAGTTTGATTGCTCACCTTTTTTCATCTTTTTAAGCTTCAATTTCTTCAACTGAAAAACTAGTTAAATACTACTTACCTTGCAAAGTTGTTGAGAAGAACAATGAAATGACATACATAAAATGTCATAGCATGCATTTAACTAATGATGGTATTTTGGAATTGAAGTTTCCATTCTTCAGGAGCTGACATTTTATTGGATTCTTACTATTTATTGGGTACTGTCCAATGTTCCTTAGATGTGTAAATGTTAACTTCCTTCCCTGGACAACCTTATGAGCTTGGTACAAGTTATCATTACTATTTGGGAGATATAGCAGAATTTAATAACTGTCCACAGTAAACACAACTGGCTAGAAGTAGACTGGGATGAAAACCCAGGTATTCCAGCCCCACTTTAAGTTTTTCAGCAATTCTGTCTCCCAGTGGCATCGCAATTCAGCATGCCAAGTGTTCCAACATGTTCACAGTGCCACGGGGGCATAGAGAGAATGGCTGGGAGAGCCGTGACCTGAGCAAGACTCGACGTTTGAGTCGGCACTCATCAGCATGCCTTGAAGGTGAGCTCACTGGGTGAAGCGAATAGTACAGGCAAGTGCCCAGGGGAAGGCAACCCATGCTCCCAAGAGCCTCAGCAGGAAGTGTCTGTCACTGGAGAGCTCAGCTGTTGCTAAGTTTGCAGTGTCTGCAGCTCCTAGTGACCCTAGTTCCCTCAGTTATCATGCTTTCTGCTGCATTCCTGGCTTTGGCTTTCTTAAATTCTGCACGGGCTGAGTTTTGTTCCTCTGCTGTTCTGAATATCCTCCCCTGCCAACACCCATAGCTGCCCACCTCCACGGGCCACTGAAAATCATCGTGATGTTTCTATGCAAAACATCTAGTCTTTCAGCAGGGCCACAATCAGCCATCACTGTGTGGCTGCATGTCCCCTAGACGGCTCTGTCCACTCATGATATGCTGGGAGGACTTGATGGCTTGCTTGCTTTCAATGTCCTTGTTACTGTCTGTATCATCCCTGTCCTTTCCATGGCATAGTGTTCATTCTGTCATCATTCAACATACATCTATGAAGCCCTTACAAGAGGTTAGGTATGATCTTCATGCTGATTTCATATCAATAAACTAAATGGAAAAAATCCCTCCTCTCTTTTTAGGGAAGAAAAGCAATAAACTAAAAAGAAGATGTAATACACCTCACACAGAAAAAACACAGCTGGAAGCAGAGCGGTAGGGGAGAGGAGACGCTCATGATGGCATTTCTGCTGGGAAGGTTTTGATCAATGGCTCAAAACAATGGCAGGCTGTCTCTGACTCTGGAGTGGACAGAGAGTTGGAACCATGCTTTTTCTGCCACTACCTCCTCCCCTGGTTGGGGAGATAGAAATGAATTCTCCTATGCCTGGCCTTGTGATGGAGACCAATTATTTAATTTCTCCAGGTCTCGGAATTGTCAACTGTGGGAAGTTCTGCTAAAGGCACAGAAGACAAGTATAATTCATAAACTTGGAATTTTCTTCTAAGTACCTCCTGTACACTGGGAATGCTGCTGGTACAGGAGTTTAGTGAGTAAGGCAGTTGATGCCCCAGAGAGGCCCACGGTAAAGTGCAGGAGGCCAGAAAATACCAATTTTCAGACGCTGCACAGTTGTTCAGAAGAGCACCAAGCCCACAGTGTGGGGTCAGGGAGGGCTACCCAAAGAGCTTTATCTCTAAGCAATAAAGCATTTGCTAGTGAGTAAAGGACCCAAGGCTCAGCGTGGCTCCTGGCCTATCAGCCTTAACCTCTTTCATCACCACTTATCACACGTTTGCACACACATGCTTCCGGAAGGACATGCTGTCTCCCGCCTCCCTGGAACTGCACACGTGCTGCCCGCCATCCAGGACAGGCTGGCTGGGGCTGGCACTTGGGATCCCTGGTTTTCAAGGCTGAGTACTCTCCAGCTAGGTCTTATTGCGGGGAAAACTTGAACTTCCCTTTCTAGAGCCCTTCCTCTTTCTGCCCTGGTTGCAATGAACCACTCTGTTTAAATTCCTGCTAGTCTTGGTCATACTCATGGCACATTCTGCACTGAACTAGATAACATGACATCGGTGGCATCTTTGTTAGATGGTAAGCCCCTCAGGGGTACAGCTGTGCTTCACACATACCCATAAATACTGCGCACAGTCCCTGATACATGACAACTACTTAACAAATATTTTTTGCTTATTTACTGATTAAAAATACTTTTGAGCTCACATTGAAATGAGTTGCATGGAACAGAAGACTGTAGTGTTTAAATTAAAGTTTTCTTCCAGCCGCTTGCCACTTAAGATGCTGTGAAAAGAGATTTTTAAATGTTACTTTCTACAGAATTCATATGGGTGGTAAATTTTTCCCAGAAGTTCAAATCATATCAGGCAACTCAACTGTGCAAAGTTTTCCTGTAGTCAAAGATGCCCAAGGCCTGGCTGGTGGAATTCCACCTCTCCAGTACGAGATTCCACAGAAGTGGGGAAGTCAGGAAACCTTCAACTGCTTTAGTTTACTAGAGTCAGCCTCTCGCAAGACAAACACAATGAAACTCAGCCTTTTCATCCTTCCTCCACTTAGCCCTGGAAAAGACAGAAGAAAGGCTGAACGAAACAGGAAATAAACCACCAGTCACAAAGGCCAGGGATGTACACAGGTGCTGGTGTTACTGAACGAGCTGTCCAGACTCCTATAGCTGTGAGCTCAGGAGGGCTTTCTGCAGGGCTCAGTGAGGACCAGTCCTACTCTTAGGTGTCGCTAGCAGACTTTGCCAAAACATCTGTGGATTATTTCACACTGGGACATTTCTCAGATGTCTTGTCTGGGGCTTGTATCACCTTGGGGGAAAGTCAAGCAGTTCAACAGAAGGACAGGGACTTGTGAGTTGGTCAGTTTGGCACCTTGGTGTCAGACTCCAGCTGTAGGCGCCGTGCTCCGCGCTGGACAGTTGCCATGCAGCAGGCTGTGAGGTCCCGGAAACCTGCCCTGCTGGTTTCAGCTTCTCTGCAGGTTTCCGAGGGTGAGTGGGGGAGGGAGGCTGGGGCTCAGCTTTTCCTGCACTGTGCAGCCTTATTTATACTCTGCTGGGTTATTTTCTCTCCTTATGGCTGTGCTGCTGTCTCTCCTGGGGCTTTCGGAGGCTGCTTCAGTAAGTTATATTTTCGATTTCGATTTTGATTTTCCTCGGCTTAGCTGAGGATTTGCAGAAACAAAAGCCAAATGGAAACAAAATGTACAAACTCATTGGAACTCTCAACAATGACGTTCAAGATGGAGACTTTGGACTTCAGCGTTCCAGGTTTCTCTGGTGCTTATCCGATGCTGGGAAGGCATCTGGGTAGGCTAGTTAGACTCAAGACAATTACTTAACTAGACAACTTCATTTTTTGATTCCAAGAAATTTTACAATACATGAGGTGTGATTAAAAGTGTGATGTGTTTAAATTTTTAGAAATCATCACAGTGAAAGTCACATTACCATTAATCCCCCTCAGAAATGCATCCTGTTGCTTTGAACCCAACTTTCCCATGGTTTTTACTCCTTTCTGAAGCAGTTTGAGAAGTCTTCTCTCCTGAGTCTCTTCACTCTTGTCATGTGCACCTCAGTGTCAGGAACTGATTGGAAATATTTTCCTTTTGGGGTCATTTTATTGTGGATGAAGGACAGGGAGTAGCGCGGTGCCTGATCTAGTGAATGCAGTGGCTGAGAACACACTGCAACTGGTTTTCGAGGCAGGCACCGTGCTGTCCTGAGAGCGTGCATTGCCGTGGGATACCGTCCAGCAGTGACATCCACCCTATGTCTGAACAATACCTCACCAAGACACGCATGCACGAGGAGTTCCAGAGCTGCTGAAGAAAGTAGCAAGAAAGATGGGATAAGGGAAGTACTCTGAGATGGGTTGATGGCAGTGTGTGCTTTACTGTAACCACTGTTTAAAATTAAGCGTTGTCAGTTGTAGTCTTTGGTCACACTTGTGCTCCTGTTCTCTGCTTGCTCCTACACTGACTGGGCAGTCGCAAGCGGCAGCAGCAGACTGGAACGCTGTCTGTGAGTTGATGAGTTACTGTGCCGTCTTATGCAGGAGACTCTACCGTGATCTCACTTAACTGGGTTTCCAGAAGCCTCAATTTCTCAATTCTCAAGAGTGGGATTTTTAATATGATCTCCGTGAAGGCAGGAGACATGTTTACTGACCCACTGTATATCCCTGGAGCCAACCACAAAGCCTGACACCTATTAGGCCTCAAAATACTTGCTGACTAAATAGACTGACAAGTGTACTAGGGCCGACCACACGTTCTCTAATAGTCCAGGACGGTCCACCAGGCTTTACACATGCGTATCCAAGAGGCTTTTCCATGATTGTCCCGTGTCTCTCTTTAATTTCTTGGCTGGGTGGTTCATAGGATCTATGCAGAGATCTCCATTCCTCGCAGTTCTCTTAACTCCTAGCCCTAGAACTGAGCCTTTTTCTTAGATTTCTGCAACACTAGCACAACTGCACTCACTTGTGCGGAATCATTGTTCGAACCTCGTCTTTGTGCTTCTTGTTAGATTTGAACACATGGAAACCAGATCCTCTTTATAACTCTGTAGCTTTGTGCCCATGTGTGGAAGAACACTGGTGTGTTGTTATTTCTCATCCTTAATCCTTATGGTGTAGCCTACTATGCAGTAATGATGTCATCAGTTTCGATGAGACAATTTGTTATTGCGTGTGTGTCTTACTGTCTCTTCCTGGTTTCTGTGTGCATCTCTTTATCTTTCTTGCTCATCAGCACTGCAGTTGTTGGCATATTAGTCAGGATTCATTGGAAACTGAGAAGTCCCAAGGACTGTCATCTATAAACTGGAGACCCCAGGAAAGCCACTGTTCACTTTAGTCAGAGTCTGAGACATGAGGGCTGGGGAAGCTGACGGTAGGAATCTAATCTAAGGTAGGAAGAGGTGGACACAGGGATTGAACCAGGGAATCAGAAAAAGTGGGAGCTTTCTTCCTCCTTCTGTCTTTGTTCTATTTAGGGCTCCATCAATGGGATGCGGCCTGCCCTCCCTGGGCAGGGAAGCCTATGATACTGGGTTCACCAGCACAGATGCTACTTCCATTTGGAGGCATCCTCATGGACACCCCCCAGAAACGATGTTTAATCTGGGCACCCATGCCTGGTCAACTCAGAGCATGAAATTAATGATCACAGTTATGTGGGTTCTGGATTTAGATTTCTCACGGCTTTGAATCCTACTTCTGCATTTCCTAGCTGTGTGACCTTAAGAAGCTAATGAACTTTCCATGTCCCAGGTTTCCCTTATGAAAATATTTCTACTTATGTCCTTGTACTTCATATGGGAATTTAGACAACATACACAAAAACACTTTCCATACATTAAACATGGATTCAATGCTTGTGGATATTATTATCGCTGCTATTAATTTCATCTTTTGTTTTAGATGGTAGTATATGGATTATGAATAACAAAGGAAACTTCCTTGTTCTCAGAGAGCTTATCAGGCCCATTCTTTCACCCTCCTCGTCTTCGGACCATGGTCAGCAAATTTAATTTATTGGCTGGCATGAACGGCTACAAGGCTTGTCCCATCAATTTTTTGTTCTTGGTGGCTGTGATGTGATTCAGACTATTAGCCTTGCATGATTACAGCATCTGTATTTTGATGTTGAGGGCATGTTGGTGCCACAATTTATTCCCTTTATTTAGTTCACTGTGTCTCACTCAGCACAGCACCCAGCTGCTGTGGAACAGAGCACTGGTGATGAATAATCTCTTCCTCTCCTCTCCCGATGCTCCTCCTCCGTGCCCTCCTGTAGTGCTTATGTCTTCTTTAAGGAAGATTTGTGGGTCTCCTCTGCTCCACACTCGCTGACCCTGGAGTTTGCAGCTCCGGGCTGCATGGTGCTCTCCGTGGTGCTGAAACAAGCCCTTGGTGTAGCTCTGCAGGCAGCGCGGAGAAGGGAAGTTGGAGGATCCTAACCTGAAAAGCATGCAGCGCCCCTAGGAAGCTTCCTGCCCAGGTCCTTGCATTTCAACTATAAGGAGCCAGAGGCCCGGGAGTAGAGAATGATCTCCCTAGGAATGGCAGGTGTCTCTTATAAGACCAGAGCGTGGCTTTTAAACCTAGATCTGGAGCTATCCAGACATGCACATCCTTTAATCTCACTGGGCCCCATTTCACCATCTGTAGAGTGGGGAGACACCAATATTTGTTCAGTCTCTGTGACATGTTGACTGGATAATGTATATAAAGGTCCTTGGTACACTGCCTGTCTCGTGCCTCCTTCTCCTGGCCTACTTTTGACAGCTCTCGGTGAGGTGCTACACTTTGGTAACATGGGGTGATTTACAGCTCCCCTTTCCCACACCATGCTGTCCCTAGTGTTCCTTCTGCCTCCGGAGCCCATGAAAATCCATCTCTGCCATTCTGAGACCCACACATTGCTCACACGCAGGTCAGCCAACATCTCTTTTAGAAACCCTCCTCTGCCCTTTCCCGCCACCCCAGTGTGTGTTAAGCACCCCTTGTTGCTGCTGTTACTTCATTCCATGCACATAATGCCACTTTCCTCTCTGTCAAGGTGAGTGTCATGGGATCAGGCATAGTGTGGGGTCTCTGGCTTCCTAGGCTGCAAACCATGTGAAAAATGGGCCACGTGCCATCATCCTGCACTCGATACTTGTCAGAAGGTGCTTGCCCAGTGCTTGTTGTTTTGCACTGAACATGAGAGGGACTTAAAATATGTGAGTTCCTTCCACATTCTTTCCAGGACTTTCTTCCCACTCTGCTATTTCTAGCTCCAGAAAACGCTTTTGTGCCAGCTGCTATCATGAATACCTTTACTTGTGAATGTCACATACTTATCAGGATTACTCAGTTTGCTGTAGGTCATGTTTTGCATGAACTGTACCTGCATCAAGCCAGTTTGACACAGCCTTGGACATAGATCCTCTCCAAACCAGATAATTTATACAAGCCACAAGTGAGATCCAGAAGGGGGAGGGTTTGCCTTCATGAGTTAGGTACACAGTCATCATGGTTCTGGCATCCAAGAATTTTCAATACATTTCAAATCATTGCAAGCTTCTTATTTAATATCCACTGGCAAGAACAGCTGCTATTACTTTGGGAAAACTAATTGCCTCTCAAATTGTTCTAGAAGCTTACATCCATTCTGATAATTCTGTAGGGCTAAGCATTCACTGTTAATATCAACTCCAAAAAAGCACAAACTTTACTGATTTCCTTCAAACTTTAAGGGGGAAGTAGAAAAAGGAAAATGAATGAAAAACAAATTAAGATGTGTTAGGTACATGTACCAACTCCTGATAATAAATGGAATCATGCAGTGTAAACATGCACTAAAAAGCATAAAAATAAAATAAAATAAAATAAAAAATAAAATAAAACAAATCTATCATTATCTGATTGTCATGGGGAACATGTAGTTTAATGGGAAAATTTCTAGACTGCAACCAGGGCAGCAAAGTTCTGTGCCTGGCATGGTGATTTGCCACACATAAAATCTTGAAAAAGCCACTGCACAGTTCTTGGTCTCTGTTTAATTAATTTTTAAAATGGCCATAGTTTTGATCATTCTTTCATCTTTACTAAGGGACAAAGAATATACACTAAATTGGTGCCAAAGGACTTTGAAAAGTGTAAAGTTCTACACAAATCAAGGCACAATAACATAAGCAATGCCTCGAAGAGGTAGGAATTGGTAGTTGGAGAAGGAAAGGGAAGTAGAATGCACAGGTAAATCTACAGAGATCACACACGAAAGAAGAGAAGACCCTGGAGAAAGGAAGCCCCAGAGAATGCTATTATGTTTGAAGGGTGATGGGTAGGGAAATTAAAATTACATAAAGGGCAGAGGTGGGAGAGGGATGGAGAAAGACACTTTATGCAAGAATGTTCTTTCATGAAATAATTTCGGGCTAAGGTTATGTAATCTGGTGTATTAGTGAAGGAGCAGAGGAATATGGCAGCACACAAAAGGACTTTCCCTTTAGCTCTGAACTGCTAAGGGAGCCAAGTAAAGAAGTCACAAATATTCCTTTACTTCAACTTTCCAAGTTAATTTGTTGCACAATAATAAAACTGCAGTGGGTTTTGCAGACTGGAGGCAAAAGTATTTAATAGGTAAAGAGATTGGCCATATGATCTGAAGATAAATAGCATTGATTCATAATTTATTATGTAACAGGCACTGCACTAAGTGATGAATTTTTTGCATTCTCCCTAGAGTTAGATGCTTTTCTTATCAGTATTAAAATGGACAGAGAAATGGAGACATAGGAAGTTTAGGTTAAACACGTATGCTAGAATGGGGTGGATCCAGGAATTGAATTTAGGTGACCTGACTCATAGCTCATGTGCTTAACAAGCATCATCATCTGTTTTTTCATGCTGGTATTATGCAAATGTGTGCATGTCTTGGAGAATGGTCAAAAAGTAAATCTCTATCTGTGTGAGGGTGTATTAAGAGCTAATTCTTCTTGCTTCAGAGGAGCCATCATTGTTGAATTGCAGGTTTTTATAGAGACAAGGGGACAGTGGATCAGGAGGCTGGCATTGCTAGCAGCCATGATGCATGTCTAGCCAGGCTGGACAATTCTTCATTTCCTGATAGTACTATGCCGAAGTATTCCAGAGCACCAAAGAGAGCTGGGCAGAAACTTCTGCTGAGCAGGATGATATATTTTTAGAAAATTAGTTGTATATCATTTGGAATAAAAGACGTCGAGACTGTCCAAGGAAGTAAGTGAAGGCCGTGAAAGGAGTTTCAGGTGTACTCTACCTTTCAGTCCATACTCTCTGTCAATTTGAATCTCATCAACAGATTTTTGTGATGTGTGCAGAAAGGTACCCAAGGAATTGAGACCACAGAGGTGACTCAATGACCTTCTTTATCTTCAGAAGGCTGAAGATGGCAGCAAACTCTTTGCCATGCCTTTACATGGTGGCTGGTGTTGGTGATTTGCCTTGGAACATGACTAGTGACATGGTGGGGATCTGAGTGGTCATCAGTAGAAGCCTCCCAGCTCCTGTGCCTCTGAAGCACATACTCTTGGAGCTCAGGTGCCTTGTGCAGGAGATCCCAGGTCCATGGTGAGGTGCTGCATGGATAGTCTGCTTGGAGACCCCACTGGGCAACAAGCCACACCAACCACCAACTGCATGAGAGTGCTGTCCAGGGCCTCCAGCCCAAGGGAGTCTTCACATGGTCCTGGTTGTGGCCACAGACTGTACCCATGAGAGACGCAAGGAAGAACCGCCCAGCTGAGCCCAGTTAATCTTCAGCGCTGTGAGGATGACTTGACAGTTATTTCAGATCTGTGCCTTTGAGGTGGTTTGTTATGCAGCCGTCAACAGAGAGGCTACGGAGCTGGGCTAGAAAGAAAGATAGGAAAACCTCCTTCCTCTCATTGGAAAGACTTTCTGAGGGGTAGAGTGAGTGCAGGCTTCAGGCTCTGAAGGCCTGGTTGGGATTCTGGCTTATTTCTGCCAAGTGGCAAGGCCTGTGTTCCGTGAGCGCCAGCCTCCCTGTTTGTCACACGCTCATCCTTATGCCATGAGCATGAGGCGAAGCACCTGAGGGCTCCCAGCACTGGCTCCCACCCAGGTCTTTACTGCAGCCCAGCTCTCTTCTGAAGTGACTTCGTGTGGCTGAAGAAGCCAGGCAGGGGGCTCAGAGCGAGAGGTAGGGCAGCAGCGTAAACACAGGGCGAGGCGCCATGTGGTTCACAGCAAAGCTGAGCAGTATGGAGAGCTGGCAGCCCCACCGAGGGTGGGCTGAAAAGGGTTAACGGGGCGGTGGGCCAGCTGGCATCTGCGCTGGCACTCAAGGAGAGAAAGAAAAGGAGCTGCGGTGTCAGAGAAGGAAGAGAAACAAAACAAAATATGAGAACTTTAGCCAAATTCTCAAGTCCCCAGATGGATGGAGCAGGAAACCTCTAGCCAGTTTCATGGAGGAGCCTCTGGCCAGAAAAGACCTCGAGAACTGGGCAAGTCTATGAGCCCACCTGGACAGCTTGTCCCTGTCACGTGGCTCACCAGAGAGCCAGCTCACCCCGAGCCTATGTGCCTTACCTAGACTTACGTAAGGGGTAGATTACTCCCCGATTATCATTCCTGCACCCACCTGTCCACCTGTCTACCCATCCATCCATCCCCGCACCCACCCACCAGTGTGCACTTTAACAGCACACATTTATTAAACACCTGCGTGAGCCAGACACTATGTATTGGGTAACTGGGACTCCAGACAAGTCAGTGTGACAAAGATGAATAAGACAGCATGGTCTTTGCCTTCGAGGACAAAATCTGTCGAGACTAGATATTGTGGGCAGCTCTAAAATGAGCTGGAAGATGAAATCTGTAGGTGGAAAAACACTAACACTTACCAATGATTTGTTGCTCGGGAGACACTGTTCTAAGAGGTTTACATGCATTATCTCATTTAATCCTTACAATTGACATACAAGCTTGGCAATGTTATTGGCCTCGTTTAGAGCTAAGGAAACAAATGCTCAAGGCTGTGCAGCCACTCTGAGCCTGGACTGTGACTTGGGCAGATTCCATGCTCTTGAGGGGCCAGGTATGTGCACAGGGCAGAGCAGGAACCAGGTGCCATTCCTGGTCTGGTTGGGAGAGGCAGAGCAGATGACTGGATGAAAGTAGTCGGCGGTGGGTGTGAGCGAAGGCTGTGGGAGAGAGGTGGGCTCTGCCTCTAAAAGCCAAGTGGCACAGTGGCGGCTCCACCTGAAGGGTCATCCTAAGTTGAGAAGAGAAGACACTCCTCCAGACCCAGCGCCCTGTTCTCAATTTGGCAAAAGTGTCTTCTATTCTACCAGGAGAATATGCCGATGAAATACAAATTCTTCTCCTCTGCTTCCTGGCCTGCCTCTTGTACCCATCTGTGCACCGACAGATGGATGAGCTACTGAGGCAGCTGAGAAGCAGAACGAGAGAGGAGGGTGCTGGGATTTGCGGGTGGAGAGAGACTCCAGTGCAATTACACTGAGTGAGCTGCACGTCTGTGTGTTTGAAGGAATGGAAAGTTTTTTTAAAAAGAAATCCTGTGTACTAGTCCCCTTATGCTGAAGGCAGTGATGGGGCTGGGTCACCTCCAAATGACATCTACAGCACCTCAGCCGAGCTGGCTTCCTCCTTGCGAGCTACTTTCCTGGTTCTCACCTAATATGGAAGGATCCCTTTTAGTCCATACTTGTTGCTATGGTAGCTTCCGAGGCGGCTGCCGCAGTGCTGGGCACAGCTCCCTCTCCTCCCAAACTCTGTTGGCATGAGGCTGGGCACGCATGGCTGGAGGATTCTGCCGATGTTTGTGGACAGCGTGTCTGTTATTTTGTAAAATGTCTTTGCAGTGGGCAGAGAGGTGGCTTCTGATGATCTTCCAGAGTCTCAGCTCTGGGAATTCTAGCTCACAGGGGACTTCTACAGTCAGCTTCCAAGCCTACCCCTCTTAATTTTGGAACAAAGGCTGCAAGTAGCCATTATGAATGTTTCAAATGGTTAGCTTAGTTAGATTAGAATTCAGTTGACTAGTAAGTTTATAGACTAACTTCAAATGAAAGTGCTAAAAATAAGCGATAGCCCTATTTCCAGCAGGAAGAGCACACTCACTATGAAATGGGAAGGCATGGAGAGCAGGGGTGTGACCCTGGATAGGCCCTTTCTGCTGGAGTTGGTGAGGTGGGGTCACTAGACATAAACCTTGGCCCTGCAGAAGGTCTCACCCTGTGAGTAAGAGAGATATTGAAAAAGTACTGACCAGTGTGCCAAGCTACTGCTTTTCATGGCTTTGTTGGAAGGGTACCCCTGTTTGCTTGTCTGGCTTGCCTGTCTTGGTTTGTCTTTCTTCCCAGACACACAGCCCTGTCCATTGGAAAGACAGGCCCCTCCCTGCTCTCCTCACAGCCCTGGGACCTCTCTTCTCCAGGCCTCTGTGTCTCCCGGTCTTGGGATTTCTCAGTAAGATCACCTTAAAAATCATCAGAACTCTTTCATATTTTTATTTCCACACCCGCCACCCCAGTGCTGGGGATTGAACAGGCTCGTAGGCTACATCTCTACTCTGTTTTGTTTTTTCTTTTGAGACTGAGTCTTGCTAAATTGCCCCAGCTAGGCTTGAACTTGTGATCCTCCTGCCTCAGTCTCCCAAAGTACTGGGATTATGGTTGTTTGCCAGCATGCCAAGGAATCAGATGAAATCCTCCCTGGACTAGCTTCTATAAATAGTGGGATCCCTGACTACCACCCACACCCCCTGCCTCGACATTTTCATAAATAGTGCATCCTCTCAACCCTCATTGGCTGTGCATGGTCTAAGCACAGGCAGCATCGCAACCATCGCCATCCTTTATTCCAGATAAAGAGGCCAAGACTGAGAAAACTGAAGTGACACAGCTGGAAAATGCCAGTAAGGATTTAGCAACCCCAAACTTCTCATCTTTCATTTGCAGGCTTTAACTAAATCTACCAGAAATTGGGTGATGGCTCCAGGAATTAAAGCCCAGCACTTGGTGCAATTGCCTACGTGACACTGCTATGATTCCCACTTTATACAGGAAGAAACTAAAGCTCGGAGAAAGGGAGGCTATGGCCTGAGGCTCTGGAGGCTGAGCCAACAGCTGGCATGCGGGTCTCTCCATGGCCAAAGTGTGTCCTCTTAGTCACTGTGGTGACTCATGCCTACATGTCCCCCCAAAGCCTCACACACTAACAGCTGGGAATTTTGTGAGAGGACTGGATCCTGGGGGCTTCTAGCTGACTTGGTCAGAAGAGTGAGTCACTAGGAACATGCACTGGAAGGGTCCTGTCCCTTCCTGGCTCCTCTTGGATCCTTCTCTGCTTCCTGACTGCTATAGCATGAACTCTTTCTCCTCTTCAATGCCCCTCTACCTTGGAACTGCCAACTATGGACTGAAACCTCCACAGACTGAGAGCCAAAGTAAGCCTCTTCTCCTCTTCACTGTGAATGTCAGGTATTGTGCTTCCATTGCAAAAAGTGACTAAGACAATTGCCGTGCTTCACTGCCCCATGCTTACTTCCACACCAGGCTGCGATCTGTCCGCACAGTGCCTGGGAAGAGGAATGCGTTTGTTGAAGGCAGAGAATGTGGAGTGACTAAAAGAGGACATGTTCAGAAGACAGAGATGGGTGATGTGGCTCCTCACAAGAGGCAGAGTCCTTGCCTGCCTGAGAGTGACAGCTCCATACAGACACAGTTGTCTCTTTTCCCTTGAACTCACACTGAGGGTACCCACACCTGGAGATGTGTCACCTTGCCTCCTGCTCCATGGCAGCCTTTGCATCCTGCTGTTTGGTCTAAGGCAATTCTCTCCTTGCTGGAACTCCCCCTCCGACCATGCAGATGGTTGGTCCTGAGCTCCTGGAGCTATCCTGTTGATGAGGCCAATATAAATGCATGACAGAGCCCAATTCCACATGCTCATTTCCAGGAGAGCTCAGCAGAGCCCATCCACAAGGTCACGGCGATGCTCCAGTTGCCCAGACAAGGTAAACGGTGAAGGTCAGACCTCCATGGCATGCTCCCACCACAGCCATGCGTGACTGAGGATGTGCCTGGCTTACGTTCGGGCAATACGGATGGAAGCTGCATGTTAGAGCCAACCCATCCCCTGCCGAGCAGCGTTCTGAGATGAGAGACTGCCTACAGGACGCTGAGGTTTCCCCTGAGAGAACCCAGGGGGCAGAAGGAGCATGGGCCTTGGTGCTGGAGGCCCCAACGCTGGCTGACACTTTGCCAGTTCTTCTTGGAAACTCAGCTCCCTCATATGCAAATTAAGACAGTCATCTCTGCTCAAGGGGTTGCTTGGAGAATTAATTTAAATGACTTATATAAAATGCTTATTACAATTCATGGAGAAAATTGGGTCCTCATCTTACAATCCCTTCCTCTCTTCACCCAGGGATACGGGCCTAATAACCGGTCAGGGCTCGTCCCAATCTCTTGTGTTAATGAGCTATGTGTTTCTGCTGGGAGAGTTTTGAAGGAGTCAGGTTTATTAATCTCCACATAACCTGTAGAGTAATTAGAATGTTTATTCTTGGCTCTTTGGGAAGAAGTAACTATGATTACAGGGCCAAATTAAATGACATTATCTTTTATTGTCTCATACTGTTTGTGGGCTCTCTTTGCCAAATTCCTTTTAAAAATCCAAACACTTTTTCTGACATCAGCTCTCTCTTTTAGTGTCTAAACACTGGACTTCCGCAAAGGCTGCTGTCTGACAGTTTACAGTGCGTTCGGCAGGACGGCTTCGTGTCGAGTCTGTTTTTGCCAACCGTGGCTGATGCTGCCTCCTGCCTTCCAAACACCCCAGCTCCTCCTCTGCAGCACAGAATCTCTACTGGGGAGTACCTTCAGGCCAGGACGCACAGTTTTCCACTCTCTGCTCTGCGCCAAGGGGGACTCACGTGCCCAGCTTTCTCCAGAGGGACACGGGCAGAGACTGTATGTCCCTCTTCTGACTCGAGGTTAGCAGACAGAACATGCCTTCTCCATGGTTTTGTTCCTCTATCTACTGGCTTGACAGGGACACCAGGGAGATGTGGGAAGGCATGGAGATGGCAGAGTGTCAAGCAGGTGAGACCCTACGTGACAGTTCATCTCAGCTCACCACAGGGACAGCTGGGGGATGCACATGTGCAGGGTCACTGGATTGCAGGTAGTATTTGTTACCCTAACATGGACTGCTGGATTCGTGTCTCTTCTAAATCTGCCTTGTTGGGGTAAGAAAATGTAAATGAATAAATTTGAAGACAGTGCAGACAGTGTTATGATGGAAGCAGGAAGAGAGCGCCATGAGTGACTGCCCAGAAAGTCAGGGAAGGCTTCCTCTAGCAGGGCACCTTTGAGCTGCTCTGTTAAAGGTGACAGGAGCTCACCAACGCGTGGCAGAGGACAGGGAAGGTCACCAAGACATGCAGCACTAGCAGATGCATGGAAATTGAACAGGAGCACTGCATCAGGTTGCCGTGAGAGAGTCCAGGTGGGAGGTGAGTCACAATCCAGGTGGTGGCCTGGGGCACACTGCCAGCTCAACGCAAGGAGCAGGTCTTGGCAGGGGCCAAGTCAGTGGTGTGGAGGACAAAGTCTTTACTGGGACCACTGGACAGAGAGGGACTGACAGAAGTTTTGGATGGAGTTTTACCTTACACTACATTGAGGACACTGTGAAAGAACACCATTTGTTCGTTTTTTTTTTTTTTAAATCAAATCAATGTTACAGTTTTTTCTTTCTCCATTTCCTTAAGGAGGAACTGGCCAAATCAATGGAGGGCAGCAGGTGGGATCTGCGGATGACCTTGCCAGCTATGTGTCCTGGGTTCTGAGCACCCAAGACAGCATAATCCCTTGTGTGGAATGTTCTGCCACGGCCAGGAGCCTCCTTTGCAGCTCAAACCCCAAACTCCTTTGCTGGAATTACATTTGAAGAATGACTCTGCCCCAGGGAAACCTTAACACGTTCGCTTTCATTCAGCTAGAAATTAAAGTTGTCTCCTGCGAATGAAGGGATCCTTCTAACTGGACAGGGCATAAGAGTTACCCCAACACGGAAGGTTCACCCCATGTTCACTTTTGTTGGCCTCAGCCCCACCAAGTTGCAATCTCATGATATCTTGCATTCTTTATTTCTATGACATTTATCATGTTGATGATGAGTGGAATGAAAAAAGCAAAACATGGACAGTTCAAAACGACTTGGACAATTCATACACCGGAGACCGGTTTTCAGATCACTGGGACAGAACAGTTTTGATGACTCCATCCATTTTGTGACTAATAAGACTCTAGGTACTGGCGGGTGAAGGTACGGGTTCCTGGGCAGGGCAGATGAACCTCGCCTCTCTCCAGCCTCACCGGCCAGCACTGTCCTCTACACACACCCACACACACCCGCACATGTCCACACACACCTGCACACACCCCACTCACAACTCACGCACGCCACTCTCTCAGTCTCGGTGTCTTGGCTATGTACTCTGCTTGCTCTCAGGTTTGGTAGTGTCTGCTTACCCTTCGTCGTGCAGTTAGTGTCTCCTCTATTTGCTTTTACAGAACTTCCCAACCAGATTTTACATATTCTTCCTTTGTGGAAAGCACTATGCTGGGACTAAAGAGGAAAGAAGCTTGCACTGAAGTTCCTAGTTTTGTCTTTTAATTTAAAAAGTTAGTAGTGACAAAAGACACATTACATTTGCCATCTTAACCACTTTTCTTTTGGTTCCAGAAATCAGAATCAGGACTTTGCGCTTGTGAGGAGGGCTCTGGGCTGCCGAGTGGTACCCCTGGCCTTTTAGCCACTTGAAGTGGGTAGTTGGGTGGTGATTATACCCACAGTGCTGTGCAGCCGATCTTCACTCCTTTTCTTCATCTAGAAAAAAGGCAACTCTGTGTCCATGAATAGCACCCCTGCAAGCCCTTCCCTGGGTCATGGCAACCATTTGTCTCTTCATCTGCTGATGGGGACCCAGAACCTTCCATCCACCTTTGTGTACTGTGAACAGCGCTATGGCGAATGTGACAGCACAGATACCCTGTAAGGCTTTGCTTTCAGGTCTTTTGGATCTATATCCAGAAGCCAGATCATATGATAACTCTTTTATTTAATATTTGAGGAACCCCTTACTGTAATTTGCAGTGGCTGCACCATTTTATTTTTCTAACAACGGTGAACAAGGACTCCAACTTCTTGGCCAAAATTTTGCTATTTTCTTTTTCTTTTTTAAATAGCAGTTATTCCTATGAGAGTAAGATGATTGTAGTTTTAATGTATATTTCTCTAATGATCTGTGATGTTGGACATCTTTTCATTTTTTTGGCAAATAGAATATCTTCTTTGAAGAAATGTCTGCTCAAGTCCTTTGTCATCTTTAAATTATGCTGTTTATTTTGTTGCTATTGAGTTGTAACTTTTTCATGGTTGTTGAGTTTGTATATTCTACTTATTGATACCTTATCAGATATTGATTTACAAATATTCTCTCCAAAAAGGTTGTTTATTTACTCTATGGATGGTGTACTTTGGTGCATAGAAGTTTTGATTTTGATGTAGTCCAATGTATTTATTTTCACTTTTATTGCCTGTGTTTTGGGTGTCATATCCAATAAACCATTGCCAAATTCAAAATCATGAAGATTCTTGTTATGTTTTTTCTAAAAACTTCATGGTATTTGGTCTTATGTTGAGATCCTTGATCCATTTTAGTTCACTTTTATGTGGCATTGGTAAGTGGTCCAGTTTTGTTCTTTTGTATGTGTATGTCTAGTTTTTTTTTTAACTAGCATTGCTTGTTGGAAAAATGTACTTGCCTTATTAAATGGTCTCCATACATTTATTGAAATTCATTTTACTGAAAATGTGAAGGTTTACTTCAGGATTTTATTCCACTCCATTTTTCTGTCTTTGTCTACCATTTGCATACTATGTTGATTGGTGTAGCTTTGTAATAATTTTTGAAATCAGGAAGCATAAAATCTTGTTCTTATCTTTCAAGATTGTATCAGCTAGTCAGAGCTTCTCGAGATTACATATTCTTCAGATGGACTTTTCTATTTCTGTAGAAATCATCACTGTGATTTTAATAAGGATGAAATCTATGGATTTTTTGGTTAGCACAGATATCTTAATAACTATTATGGTTGTAGGTGGGAAGTTCAAAGGTGGCTGGATTAGGGTATGTGATTGTGGGCTAAGGGCATGTGACAGGGACTAAGGGGACAGAAAAT
>PVJX010016973.1:0-22511 GCA_004027295.1 Dolichotis patagonum
CATGGGGGGAAAAAAGGCTGAAATTGATCATAATCTCTGACTTTACTCTGTGTATTCTGGTTTCATGCAAGGTTGGTCCAGGCATGGCCTATGCTTTCTCCAACTTTCTTCTCACAAAATGAAAATAGTTTTGCATTTTCTGACTCTGATGTCATAGTGTTAGTTCTCTTAGCTCTGTATATGGTTTCTTACAATTCACCTATTTGTAAGGAACATCCCTTCTTTATTTTCAAAAGGATTTTAGGGACTGTCACATAAATTGATTATGTGTGTTTCTGCTGTAGCTTCTTAGTAGATACCCAGGAATGTTTATTGCTTATGTTCATTTTGTTTTTTGGGGGACAGATTCTCATCATACAGTTCAAGCTGGCCTTTAATTCACTTTGTAGCCCGAGTTGGCCTCACACTCACAGTGATCCTCCTGCCTCAGCCTCCCAAGTGCTAAGATTACAATTGAGTGCCACCAAGCCAGGAAAACCGAAAAGTATTTGTTGAATGCCGAAATAAGGCTGGCTTGGGCACACTGGCATTCTCAAGTTGCTCAGCAAGTAGTCATCACTCTGAGAGCTGGCTGTAAACAGTATTTTCCCACACTGCGGGTTTGACTACGTTTCTGTCCATTTTCAGTTTATTTGGGTTGTATCTTTTTGTTTTTGATTTGAGACAGGGTCTGGCCCAGGCTGGCTTCAAACTTCCAATCCTCCTGCCTCAGTCTCCCAGTGCTAAGATTACAGATGTGCACCAGTGTGGCCAGCATTCAGGTTACGTCTCATTTCACAGGTCTTCTGCACTCAGAACCCTGAATGCTCACAGCTCATGTGGCGCTGCTCTGACCCAATGTGGCGAATGTTGAGCCCCTAAAGTATATTGCTGAATGCTGCCCCCCCATACATGGGATTGAACCCTGGGCTTTCATGCTTGGCCCCTTTTCAAATCTGTGTGTTTCTGGGAATTGAACCCAGGGTCTTTGCCCTGAGCTAAGTCATTAAATTGCCTGGCCTGGGTTTAAATGTATAATCCTCCTACCTCTGCCTCCCAGAGTGCTTAGATCACAAGCCCAGCTTCAGCTGAATATCCTCAAATCTGGAAGCAGAGCGAATGTACACTAACAAATAGCTTAAGTGATGTATGCCTTTTTGCTTTGTGGAGATTACCTCAGTTATCATTTGTGCCCCTCCCACTATATATATTTCTTCATATAAAAATACATAATTATATATATATGCATATATTAGCTTGCTTTCCCGAAGAGGAAAGGGATGACAGAGCAGGAGAATCCAATCCAAGGGCCATTACCAGGAGAGTAGATCAAGAGGCCAAGGGCAGAGCATGATGGTATACACCTGTATCTCAGCACACTGGGAGGCTGAGGCAGGAGGATCATAAATTGGATCACAATTTAGCAAGACTGCCTCAAAATAAAACAGAGCCAGGAGTGATGATGTAGACCAGAGGCAAGAGGATCACTATGAGTTCGAGGCCAGCCTGGGCTACATAGTGAGACTTTGTCTCAAATAAGCAAAATAATGATAATAATAATTAATAATAATAAATTTAAAATGCGAAAAGGACTGGGGATATAGCTCAGTGTGGAGAGGCCCTGAGTTCAGTCCCCAACAGTGTAGAAGGGAGGAGGAGGAACAAAAGGTAGAGAGGGAGGAGGGGGAAGGTGTTAACCCCTATACCATCCTTAAGGGTTTGCTGTGCGTAAGGCCTGCACATAATTGTGAACATTAATATCTGATTCCAGGCCTGTGCTCAACTTGCCAGGTATTAATGGGATGTCTCCATTTTCTGCAGGCTGAACTGTTCCCTCAGAGCAGAAATATAACTTTATTTATTGTCTTTTTCTTCTAAAATAGACAGTTATAGGTGGCGGCCCCTTTTCCCTTTCTAGTAAGTGCTCAAATCTGAGCCAGTGGAAGGGTCCAGCCCCCACACCCCACGGTGCGCCCCGCGCAGAAGCCTATTGCACCCTGCCATGCTGAGCCCAGGACCCTAAGATGGGCTGAGCACGGGAGGCCTCGGGGATCTGAGGGCCTATGGGGCCTTGGAGCCTTCCCGGGCTGGTAAGTGGCATCTCAGGTCTACCACAGCCCACGTGGCAAGCTCAGAGCTGGCAGCAGACAGGAGGAGTTGCATCGCGTGGTGGCTAAAGAGTGAATCCAACCCAGAGAAGGCAGAGCCAAGAAATGGATCTGTGTTGTTTGAGTTCTGGATCAAATTGTGCCTGGATTTCCACCGAGCCAGTAAATTCCCTCGACTGCTTCAGCGTGTTTGAAATCGTTTTATTTCACTTGAAACATTAAACGTTCTAACTGGTAACACTCAGATCGCAAACTTCGGGAAGGCAGAGATTGTGACCCCACTGCACCGTTGTACCCCTGGCAGTCAATGAGTAACTTTGTCAGCTGGAGGAATACCTTCTAGAAACTTCTGTGCTCACCTGCCAGCCAAGGAGCCCAGTACTCTTCGGAAAGTGACCACATGGGTTTGGAAGCCTGATCTTACCTCTGCACAGAGCATCTTCTGCTCACCGGGGGTCTTCTGGTAAAAATGTTGGGACTTAGATAAAGCCTAAAAATTATAGGCCCCTTCCTTCTCTACAAGACTTGAAGCAGAAGACAGAAGGAAACTATAAGCGAACTGAAAATAATCTTTATTATCAATAAAGCAGATGTTAGAGAGCAGGGCTTGTCATGTCAGTCAGATGAGCTGCCGATGGTGAGACTAGTGGGCCTTTCTGGGACAGGCAGCCAGGCCATTCTTGGGCGGCCCCTTCCCACACTGTGGGAGCTAAGCTTGCACCCACGAAAAGGGAAGAGGATGTGAGGCCCGTGTTGCTTCCGGGCTCACCTGTCGAGTTAACTTCCCAGGGGGAGGAGTGAGGGAGGAGTGAGGAGGCCGGGAGGAGCTGGAGGGCTGTGCTAATGGGACTCTTTGCAGAACAGAGGGCATAGGAGTGGAAACAGTCTGTCTCCCTAACACCAACCACATGTGATTCAATCAGCTCAGTGGATTCTGTTGACTTTTCAATCAACATGGGTTCAAAGTGATAGGATGTGAATCTAAAGCATCATTCTCCATGCAATCACTCACACCCACGGCAATATGATGCTCCCAAAGGAGTTAGAGATGTTCCTTTAAAATCATGCAAAATTCCACGGAAGGACCAAGAATTCATACCAAAATGACATAACCAGGGGTGCCAGGTGGCCATAACCCTTGTGCTCCCTCTCTGTGCCCATCAAAGACATTTCAAGAGCGTAGAAATCTCACACGCTTCCCACGCCGGCTGTCAGTTTCTTGCTCGATGATCTCAGAGCCACACAGTGTGTATTAGTCATCAGCAGAGCAGAACCAAAGTTTAACTCTTGACAGTGCAAAGGGAAATGGCTCTTCAAGACGGAGTTCAGAAAACACAGGGGAGCACTGGACGTCGGAAGTCTGGTACCGGGTCCCAATTTCCCCACTGTCAAGGCTGGGGCTGTGAGCATTGTTCAAAGCAGATGTGAGCCAGCCAGCCACATGCTTTGGGTTTTACTCAGCAGGATACATTCCCCTGTTTTTCTGAGGTGTTTTGTTTTGAGTTTTAAGGTAAACATTTACCATCCAGGCTTCAAGAAGCTTCCTCATGAAATCATTGTTTGTTAGTTTTAATGGGTGAACTCATTACCAGTTCAACTGGACAATAATAAAGCCCCAAATTAACTGAAAGTATAGTTAAAATGTAATAGAATTTTACTGAAAACTGCAGCGTGAGCTGTTTAATGTGACTGAGCCCAGTGAGAACCGGGGTGCCCTGACCCCAGCGTGGATCTCCTCTGTTTTAGCTGCTTAGACCAAGCTTTGTTCTAATCCTGCACAGCTCCCCGCTGGGCTTTCCGCTGGAGGTCACGCTGCTGGCCAGTCCTGGGAGAGAACCCAGCTAATGATGGAAAGCGAGGACAAAGTGGATTGAGACAGCGTGTTCCCACCCTCGCCTCTCAGATGTAAAGCGATTCGCTCAGCTCTTACCTGCCCCTATTTTTACCATCAGAAGCTCTTTGATGCCACTTTAGCCATCAATAATTGGCAGTGACTTCTGCAATTAACAGCTGCCCAGAATCAATTCCAAAGATGCTATGCAGGGACCATTTCCAAAAAAAAACTGCTTGGGGGATCGCTTAGCTGCCTACCTGTCCTATGACCTTTGTTCTTACCTCCTACAAAACCATCTGGAAGAACCTGAAATTTGAACCTCGTGCCCACATGCCCAGTCCTGACTCTGCAGTAGATATTTGAGGAGTGTTTGGATTGACTGACTGATTAATGTGTACCTAGAGGAAGGGTATGGACAGTTCCATGAGAAGTTGCTGTTACCCCGATGACTCATAACTCCTTTCTTATTTCAGGCCAAAGACTCCAACAGCATATTTGGGTAAGAAACCTGTCTTATGGGAAAAGCATCTGATGCCTGATCACTCCCAAGAGGAGAAGCAGTAGGGAATCACTGACTGTGTTGGGTGCCCCTCGGCATTTGCTGGTTTATCTCGCTCCTAGAGAGTGTCAGCAGGGGTTCCTAGGCAGCTGCACTTCTCACTCAGCCCCTGGGATTAGGGACACAGACCAAGGCTTTGGTCAGCTTCCCACAGCTCCCGCTCACCCGGGCATGGAGGGAGCCCTCCCCTCGCCATGCCCTCTGCAGGCCCCGCAGTGCTGAAGGCTGTGGGCCTCCATTCGCTGGAGAACCAGCAGATTCTATTTTTAGAGACATTCTCCATTCTGAGTAGACGTCTGCTCTGTCTTTCCTCAGCTCCTGATCTGGCGAGATTGAGGCAAGAGACATTCCCAAGGCAGCAGCAACCTTGGAGGGAATTCGTGGTAATAATGCAGGGGATGGGGAGTGAAGCCGAGAATCGGCTGGAGCCGAGAAAGCTGCCGGAACCACAGGGAACTCAGACGTGGATTTACGGGCCTGTCTTTTTCCTCATGATGCAGCATGTGCTTCTTTAAATCAGCCTCGGCCTGAGCTGCTGTCATGGGGCCAGATGTTTATAGCAGAGCGGGAGCTAGCGGAACCGTGGAGATGCCTCTCAGGTGTGTGTCCTGACACAGTGGTCTAGGAATCATTACCTGGGCTGAGAGCAAATTCTCTCCTGTCTCCTCTGCGTGAGATGCCTCTGCCTCAAAGAGGTTGACTACTGTTGTTGGCTGTGGAGAGGGAAAAAAAAAAAAAAAGCCAGAGATGCTATTTACACCCTGAACTGCAAGCTGGGTAAAAATAGCACTAGCAGCTTGGTCCAGCTTCAAACCCCATTGCAGAAAAGATTATTTTTGGAAGAGAAGATTTTCCTCTCTACCCACAGATCTGAAAATGGTCACCTCTCAGGAAGAGAGGAGAGGCAATCCCACGCAAAGGTGAAACAGGGCCCCTCTGCACCCAGCCCGAGACAGCAGGGCGAAGCCAGCCTGGAAGCGGCCTCCCATGACAGCCAGCTCAGGCCCCAGCTTGGCGTGTGGGTGACCTAGTTCAAGGTACAGTGAGGATTAATTAACTCTGAGGATGGTGAGAAGAGGACCTGGCTGAACCTCCACGTTGCTGGTTATCACTATGTTAAATTCCTTACCTTTCAGAATGAAGAAAAAATTGACCAAAAAAGTACATAAGACCCCAAAACAAAAGTTTTGAGACTATGGGTCTGGAAATTACTTTCTAGTCTTCTCAGGATTGTTTAGAGCGATGGCATGGCTATAAAATGATAAATTCCCATAAACCCAGCCCAGTTCCGTCCCTGTATTTTAGAACCCTTAGAGGTGGGTGCTGAGAACTCTTCCTTAGGTACTGCCAGAACTTGATATCCGGTGTCTGGGGCCATGGGCTAGGAAGTGACCCAAATGACAATCGGTAGAAGGAAAGCCACTCCCTGATATGCTCTTTACTCTGTGAAAAGATTCTTTTGTTTTTGAGGTGCTAGGGACGAGCTCCAGGTAAAAAGTATGTGTTTATGACGTCTGCGTAACTCTGAGGAGGCAGACACGTGTGTACGATTCTTATCACGTGGAATAACACAGAGGACATGCAGAAAGCAGCAGAAAAAAGTACTGGGTCAATGATGTCATTCAATTGCTCTTTAATCTGAAAGTGCCCAGGGCGCCCGGAGTGGAGCCCATTAGGTGTTAATAAATACTTTCAGCAGAGGGAGAAAATACACCCTCATCCTATCTTCATTCAAACCAAAATGGATCCTCTAGGATGAGGAAACACATTTAGGCATACCCAACACCGGAAAAGGTGGGAAGACTACAGCATACGCTCCCTGACTCCCCACAACTCCCCCGCCATCATTGCTGGCCTCCAAGTGACCATGTGGGTGACCACTGAGTCAACTAGAAGTGCACAGGATGGGGGTGTGCCTGCTCGGGCACACAGGTGGCTGCCTGCTGCCCGCCCATTCTCCAGCATCACACAGACCGAGGGTTTAGTTCTGTCTTTGTCACCTACTTGCTATGTGACCAAGTCACTCCACCTTTTTGAACTCTCTTTTTCCCATCTGAGGACAAGGATGTCAACACCCTCCTGCTAGGTGAAGTGAGGAGGATAGGAGGTGGCATATTCAGGGCATATGTTTGGGGGCCGGAACAGAGGGAGAGACCATGAACCCAGGTATCCTAGGCCTAGTTTGGGGAACTATGCTGCTTCCTGCTGCCACATAATGGTGAGTCTACCAAAAGACTATGACCGTAGTTCCCCCAAAATACATTGAATTTATAGAGAATTACATCTTTTTCCCACAGTCTGAGGCCCTCATTTGCTGTGCTCCCCTGCCCCACTTCCACTTTTCAGTAGTAGCCACGTCCCCAAGCCTCATCAAGTGGCCAGAAACAAGATCACCCTAGTCGGATGTCTCAGCCAGTGGGGATCCCTAGCCAGCTAAGGCCTGGGTCAGCTCTGGCTTGGCAGCCGAGGGAGCCCACAGACATGCAGCCCCGTGCCGCTTTCCAAGGCGCATCGACCAGGGACGAGGCTGAGTCACAGCTATGGAAGCTATTTGTGCTCAGGACTCAGAGCCTCCCCCGGGACCAGGGAAAGACAGCAAAAGAGCCTTTTGATTAGGACTGTTTCAGGTTTCTATTTCCAAAGTTGAGAAATCCAGATACTGCTGACTGCTGCCCGGGATGGAAATGAGCTCAGGTCTGCCTCACACTGACCCCTCACGGAGGACTGTAGACCGAGGTGGCCAGGATCTTCCCCGCCGCCTAAGTCAGCTTCCTTCTGAGTCAGCTTTCTTCACCTCCCTATTAATAGCCACCGCTTTGGCTGACTCCACTCGCAGTGTGATTACAGTTGACGAATACATCTCGAGCAAGGAAGCGGCACCCTCCCTGAGTGGGCTGTCAAAGGCCCCAGACGGCATCTCTGTCCACAGCAGGGGGGCCAGGCTGTCTTCTCCCCCAGAAGGGGAGGCTGGATAGAGGCTGGGAGACGGAGTGATGAGCCGCAAGACAAACCACTGCTTTGGGGTTTCTGTCCTACTGGGCTCCCCTAGTGTAGGGCAGGAGACACGCATGCAAGCTGACTATCATTTCACGGAGCCTTTATTCCCTACTATTCCTGGCAGGACTGAAAAAGCATGGCAGCTGTCCTGTCCAATAATGCAGATCCTTCTGCCACCCTGGATGGCCAATTCTGGGCCAGACTGGGGGGAAGTTTCTCCCAAGGTCTCAGCGATGACAGTAACAAGATGGCCTACTTACAGAAACTCTGATTGTCTGGAAAAGATGAGTGATGTGATCAGTTTGGGCACCAGGAAAAATTTTTTTTCATGCTTAACCCCCCACCCATTTCTCCCAGTGAAAGCAGACAAGCAAAATGCTTTTTAGCACTAGATTCAACCTGATAAGCAATGTTCTCGGGTCATCCTGTCATTTTTTTCCAGTTCTTCCAGCTCCCAATGGGCTCTAAATGGGAAGAACATGCCACCTTAGAAGCTGGAAACCCTGGGTTCAAATTCTGACTCAGCCTCTTTACTGAGAAAATTTAGTAGATATATTCTACTTTTCTGAATCTCCATCTTCTCCTGTCCAGAAGAGGGATAATAAGATAGCTTGAAATTGTTTTAATGTAGACATGAGACAGCCTAGTATACTGCTTGGAATATAGTATGTCAACAATCAACAGTCTCGACTTTCTTTCCAAAAATAAAAGGTCTGGAAACTTGAGAGCAAACCCATGCCATCCGAAGAGCTCACGTCAGTGAGGGGAAAAAAAAAGTTCAGTCTCTTTAAATGTGCAGGCTCATTGTACAAACATCTCAGGTGTGAAGGTTTGCAGGAATGAGCAGAGCTCTGTTTCCCTCCTTTAGGTTCATACCGTCTAGAAATCCCGAAGGGAGAACTGTGATGCGTCCTGCGTAGGCCAAGGCAAGGGCTCCTGCCGCGTTTACCTTCTCTCCTGACCAGAAGTCTCACCAAGTCTTGCTGTTCGTAAAGGGCAGCCCTGACCAGAGCAGATGAGCAAGGGTGAGGCCTCTGTGTGTCCTCTACTGAGCACTTATCAGCATTTCAAGGGCTCCCTTAAAAGAATCAGGTCACCCAGACCTCAAGGCAATGGTTGCTATCAGGAAGGCCAAAGGAAAAACAAAATACTATGCATGCCCTGTTTTATACCCTACTGAAAAAAATCTGCCCCCAAATACCTGATTATTAGATGGCAAATAATCTCCCTACCCCCACCACACCCACTGCACTGGGGACCGAACCCAGGCCTTGCATGTCAGGCAAGCACTGTCTACTGAGCTACACCCCCTGCCCTTTTTATTTTTTGTTTTATTTTCAGATAAAGCCTTATTAAATTGACCAGGGTGTCCTAGTACTCATGATCTTTCTGCCTCAGCCTCCCAAGAAGCTGGGATTACAAGTGTGCACTACTGCACTCAGCCAAATAATCCTCTCTTTAACCCAGGACCAGTCGGCTTTGCTCAGCAGACTACTTGGGTGTGGGGAGGAGGAGGTGGGAGGCTGACTTTGTTCTTGCTGTGGCTCAGCTCGCTTCCTTCTTGCTTGCCAATAACTCCCTTATATCTGATGGGATCCAGCCAGATCTCTTGGCAGCACAAAGTGGGGCAAGCCCCAGCATGACCTGTCCCCGGGTTCTGCCCCCAGCTGGACACTGACAGGGGCAAGTATGAGGCAGCAAGGGCTGGGCCCGCACTGGCAGGCGCTCTCCATGGAAGCAACCCAGTGTCCCCCTCAGCAGAGTCGGGCAAAGGCGTAGGACCCAACACCACTTGGGGAGCAGACCTTGTTTCCTCTGGAGACCTGTCCCCTGTGGTGACTCCAGCCTGATTCTGGAACTTATTTCCACGCCACAAAAACCACCTGCTGAAGCACCAACCACTCTAGTGCCATTCTCTCCTTCAGCACCCTAACAAATAAGTCTTTGAACATTGACCTCGTAGCAGCACTGTGTTCCAGGTTCTTAACGCACACTGGAGAATTAAACAAAGAAGGTCTGTGGCCCAGGAGTACAGCCAGACAATTAATGTAAACATTAATAAATACATCGCTGCAGACAGTGAGAAGTGCAAAGGAGAGTTACTCGGTTGGGCCACAGTAGCAGGGTGAGGACGGGAACTTGTGTCTGATTTAGATGTAAAGCTCAGGAAAGACCTCTGAAGAGGTGGCATTTAAGGACTTGTGGGATTTTGGTGGCAGCTGATGAAGAGGGTCTCATTTTACTACTCAACTAAAAGGGCTCTTAACAGAAGGCCAGGAAAGGTGATCTCAGCCATCCGTGCAGGGAAAGCCATCTAGCAGGTGGAGACAGAAACCTTTCTTCTAAGTCCCCTTCTGTGGTCACATTTGCTTCTCTTCCCTGTCTGCACCACCCCTAGAATTCATCTGTCCCCTGCCCCCACCCCCTGCCCGTCTAGCACACTTGTTGCCCTTCAAGTTTCCTTGGTCCCAAAGTGCTGTCTTCACTGTGAGGACTTTGGCCCCTGCACACTGCTGTGGAGAAAACCTTCCTAGACTCCTGCTTTTGAAAACCACTTTTGTCAGAGACCCCACAGTGCTGCCCTGGAACCTCTGGAAGCCGAGTAGTTGTGACCCGACAGCAGATCAAACTCACATTCCTGCTGGGCCAGCAGGCTAATTAGAGTCTGCTCTCTAAAAATCTTTATCTCAAGGTTGTTTTCCTAAATTAGCCTCAGCCAGGTGGTATCCGCCCATCTGCCCTCTGAGTGAAGGCTCGAAGGCTTGGGTCCTCAGCACTGTTGCGAAATGGGCTTCAGGGCGATGAGGCAGAGCTCAGTTCACATCTCCACTGCCCCCAAATCCAGCCCTGTGCCTTGGTCGAGTCATGAGCCTCCGAGCAGGGCACTGCTCCTGTGCAAGATGAGGGGGAGGATAATACCTACGTCGAAGCATTGGTGCCAGAATTAGCCAAGAGGAACGCCAGATGGGTGGAATGCCGCAGGTCCACGACACGCGGGAGTCTTTGTTTTATATCAAGCTGCTAAATCATCTGTGTGGAACATGGGGAGTACATTTTTTGAAGGCGATCGATACTCTGTTAAGAATGATGTCACGTTGGGATGTGGTGGCACACACCTGTAATCCCAGCATTCTGGAGGGTTAGGCAGGAAGATTGCTGGGAGTTCAAGGCCAGACTGAACTGCATAGTCTCAAAAAGACGGGGGGAGGGGGGAGGCATGAAAGGGAGGGGCAAACACAAGGTCCTGAGTTCGATCCCTGGTGCCCCCCCTTTCCAAAAAAGAATGGTCGCACTAGGCCAGGGATATAGCTCAGCAGTGCAATGCCTATCTGGCAATTATGAGGCCCTGAGTTTGATTTCCGGTACTAAAAGAGAAAAAAAATACAAAGGAAAAAATAAAACCTTAAAAAGGATGGTGACCTCATCAGCTGTATTCCCAGCACTCTGGAGGCTGAGGCAGGAGGATCCCTGAGAGTTTGGGGCCAGCCTGACTTTCATAGTAAGTTCAAGGCCAGCCTGGGCTACACAGTGAGATTCTGTCTCAAATAAGACAAAACAAAAGAACGTCCATGTGGCTGTGAGTTGCAAGGCTGTAGCTGTCAGAGTAGGTAGAGCCTTGAATAGTTTGGATTTTATTTTAATCTCCAAGGAGCATCCAGTTCTGATTTATGAGATCATTGCACTATTCTTGGAAATATACTAAAAGGGGTATGAGTGTAAGTGAGGAGACCCCTGCAGGAGGTCCTTGGTGGATCCAGGGAGAGGAGAGGTGGCTTCAATCAGATTGTAGCAGTGGAGATGGAGATTTGGAATCAATTTGGGGTTAACACAACTTGTGTATGGGTCAGATTGAGGGGGGATAGAGAGCATAGATTTAAACCTAATAAACTTGGAAAGATGGTGGTGCTGTTCAGTGAGACGAGACTGTTGAGAAAAAAATGTTGATGTCATGTATTTCTCCTCCTCTAGGGACCCTGAAGCTATCAGGAGCATCACCTATGATTTTCACAGCTAAACAAACACATCGGGTTTCAGTTGTGATCCGTAAGTCACTGGTTCATGATGTTCTTAGCAGGTGCCCTCCTAGACTGTGGTCCTCTCAAAGTGCCCTCCACCAAGAGCATGTCCACAGGGTGACCTAGGTCGGGAACCTGAGACTCACTTATGTCTCTCTTTCTCTCACTAAAATAAAGAAAACATAGCCAGGCGTGGTGGTATGGGCTTATAATCTCAGCACTTGGGCAGCCGAGGCAGGCAGATTGCCATGAGTTTGAGGCCAGTCTGGCTACATAGTGAAACTCTGTCTCAAAAACAAACAAACAGATCTCAAAATATGAGTGAATGAATGAATGAAAGAAAATGTGTTAAGCATTTATGGTGGCAGACACTGTTTGAAACATGGGTCCCACTGATCTTCACCAAATCCTGTACACCCTGTACTTTAAGTACCACGATTGACCCCCTTGTACTGATGGTGAGCCTGGAGCCGACAGGCTCGGTAGCCTGACTCCAACCTGCCGCTATCTGAGCCATGGCCTGTGAGTCAACTACTGTCTCAGTCCATCGTGGTTGCTGTAACAAAAATATCACAGATGGGGTAATGTAGAAATAAGAGAAATGTGTTTCACACAGGTCTGGAAGCTGGGAAGTTCAAGTTCAAGGCACCAGCAGATCTGGGTCTGGTGAAGTCTTGCTGTCTGCTTCCAAGATAGTGCCTAGGGCTGCTTCCTCGCATGGCAAAAGGCAGAAAGGCAAGGGGCTTGGGGTGCTCCCTTCTACTTTTGTGGGGTTTTTTTGTTTTGTTTTGTTTTTTGTTTTTTGCAGTGCTGGGGATCAAATCAAGGGCTTCCCACATGCTAAGCAAGCACTCTGCCACTAACCTGCATACCCAGCCCTTCCAGGGCTTTTGTAAGGTTACTAATCCCATTCATGAGGGCTGTTTCATAACTTAATCACTCCCCAAGGTTGCTCCTCCTAATACTGTCCCAATGGCAATTACATTTCCACATGTGAATCTTGGGGCACACATTCCGACCATAGCAACCATGACTAACTCAAGATGAAATAATCCTCAAGTCCCATACACTCTTTCTCTCCACTTCTCCATCTCTGCTGACACTGCCCTGGGTTAGGCATGCTAGCTTTTCTCATCTCAATATTGTTACATCCCCCTAAATTGCCTCCTTGTCTCAATTCTGCCTTTTTGCATCTCTCTAGCCCTTACTCCCATAACTGATCGAGTTGGAAGTTGATGCCCATCAGATCATACCCTGCTTCCACTCAAAACCATTTAATGGGCCGGTGCGCTGGTGCATGCTCGTGGTACCGGCACTGAGGAGGCTGAGGCAACAGGATCACACTTTTTTTTTTTTTTTTTTTGTGGTGCTGGGGATTGAACTCACAACCTCACACTTGCTGGGCAAGTGCTTATGCCACTGAGCTAAATCCCCAGCCCGTAGGATCACACATTTAAGGTCAACCTGGACTACCTAGTAAGACCCTGTCTCAAAAACATAAAACCTGGGACCAGGCAGATAGCTCAGTGGCACAGCGCCTGCCTGGCAAGCGCAAGGTCATGAGTTCAATTCTCCATACCAAACAAACACTCGAAAGGCCTGGAATTGTAGCTGAGAGAGAGACACCCTGAGGTTTGAGTTCCAGTCCTGGTGGCAGAGTCCTCTGATGGCTTCTTGGTGTCCGTGACTTACAGCCCAAACTCCTTCTGGGGCCCTTCAAGACCCCACCCCAGCCTCTGTGAAGCCTCGGACTCCTCTCCTGCTGTTTCCTGAGAGCTCTGGTTTCCAGGCACACCTCTAATCTGAGTCCTGGGACTGGTCTGTCCCCTCCACCCAGAATGCTGCTTCCACCTCTGTGCAAACCCCCATGCCTGCACACACACACACACACACACACGTGCATGAACACACATGTGCACACACACAGTCTATTTGGTGGTCCCTGCTTGTCCTTTGAGCCTCTGCCCTAGCTGGCCTCTGCTGCAAGGTCCTTCCTGACTAGCAATTGCTGAGGCCCTTCCTCTTCTGAGCCCTTGCTGACCACACCTCTGAGAGGGGAATGCAGCCTTTTTTTTTTTTTGTAAGAGGATCGAACTTATGACCCAGAGCTTGCCAGCAGGTGCTGTACCACTGAGCTAAATCCCTGGCCCAAGTGAGGGAAGCAGCCATCATGATCTCGCTACTGTTGTGGACCCACCATTCTGCACGTGTGCATAAATATTTGTCAAATGAATGGATGAATGGCTTGTTTTGGAGGGTTGTGTTGTTTTGTTTTGTTTTGTTTTGTTTTGTTTTGTTTTGTTTTGAGACAGGGCCTTGCTATATAGTCCAGGCTCACTTTGAATTTACTATGGAGCTCATGCTAGCCTCAAATTCATGGGAATCCTCCTGTGTCAGCCTCCCAAATGCTGGGATTACAGGCATATGCCACTATACCCAGTTGAGTGTCTCATTGATATAAATTGGTTTTTTTGATATCAGAAATCAAACTCGGGGTCTTGTGCTTGCCAGGCAGGCACTGTGTCACTGAGCTACATCCCCGTCCTATAAATTGATTTTTTAAATAGATGGCAAACATTAAGCAATGGGAAACATTTTGTCCTCACATTACCTAAGGATTTTTCACATCAGTGAGACTCTGGTATGAGAAAGAATACATTATGTTTAAGAATGAAGACTGCAGTGGCTGGGCATGGTGGTAAATGCCTGCAATCTCAGCACTGGATAGGCTGAGGCAGGAGGATCACTGCAAGTTCAAAGCCAGCCTGGGTAATAAAGAAGGAGAAGGAAGAGGAGAAAAGAAAAAGAAATAAAGACCCTAGAGCTACATTACCTGAGTTTAAACTTGGTATACTGCCTGCTAGTTGAGGGTCTTTAAAAAATTATATTAGACTGGGTGTGGTGTTGCATGCCTATAATCACAGCACTCAGGAGGCTGAGGCAGGAAGATCACTATGAGTTTGAGGCAGTCTATGAGTTCAAAGCCAGTCTGAACTGCATAGTGAGATCCTGTGTCAACCCGCTTCCCACAAGAAGTCACCATTTCATTAGCCTCAGTTTTTATTGTAAAGCTGCATTAACAATAGTACCTACCTCAGAGGGTTAATGTGAAGACAAATGAAATGCACATATGAAGCACTGGTGACTGGCAAGGAGCTTGCTACCTGCGAGCTATTATTAGCAGCTATTTTTCTGACAGCTTCATTTGACCTCATTGTGTCACCATTACTTTTTGAAACGGATGTCTGGAGTGTGGTTCTCAAATGTGAGCATTTCATTTCAGCAGGTTTTACATTTGCCCTCATCCTGGGTCACCCTGGTTAGGAGACTTTGGGGGAAACAGATCCACATGGTGTCCTAAAGGAGGAGGAGCCTTTTGCTTGCAAGTCTTGATTTATTGCTTAGAAATCAAAAGAAAGCATTGCCATCCAGTCAGCAAATTACCCGAGTTCTTCAGAAATCCCACCTTGGGGACTCTGCCACTCCTTGCTTTCCTTTGCATGGGGTAAAAAAGTGACTGGCAGAATGTGGTGGTGCATGTCAGCAAGCCCAGCACTTGGGAGGCTGAGGCAGGAGGATGCTGTGAGTTCAAGGCCAGCCTGGGCTACATAGTGAGTTCAAGGCCAGGCTACACCACATAGAGAGACCCTGTCTCAAAAAGTCAAAAGGAAAAACAAAACAAAACACAAAAGAAGACAGGCGGAGCCTCCCTTGTGAGAGTGTGCATGCAGCTGGGAGAAAAGCCTTCCTTTCCATTCTCACGCAGAGGGAGGGGGCTGTCATCTCCTGTTCAGACTTGAGTTTTCTAGATCCTGAGTTAAGCAGCCTCTTTGAGAGAACATAACTGTCTCAGAAGAGCCTCAAGCTCTACAGCCCAGATTATAAATTGCAAGATTATGCTGCCAGCATGCACGTCAATGAAGTGAATGGGGCTGACGAGAAAGAGCGAGAAGATTCCTTAAAAGGATTCAAAGACTCTTCATGTCAAATGACTTTCTTGAGCAACTAGGAAATAACACAATTTTAGGTCAAGGGTTGAGTCTCCCTCTCCATATGCAACACTTTATAATACTTTACAAGTCGTTGTCTTGGCCATGCTGGCACCTCCGCCATCCCATTGGGAGGCCTGGCATTTCTAGCTTAAGGGAGATTAGTTTGGATAACAGGGTTTAACAAAGGCGTTGATTTTATAATCTATGCTGAAAGCAGTAAAAAGAGATTTTTCCAAATGGGTTAACCAGAAAAAGTTGGCCAAACGATGTGTTTCCTGTCTGTATGGTTGACAAGAAAGAATCATACTGGAAAGGTATGAGGTCCCACACCAGGTTCCTCTACCCAGATCCTGCCCTTGCTTTTCCTTACTCATTCTCATCTCTTTGTTTTTGCATAAAGCAAAAGATATTTCTTAAGCTACTTAAGAAATTCACTCTTAATTTTCCTCTGGGGTCTGTATCTCACTGGTCAGAGAGGATTTTTCGGATATTTATCCTAAGGGAGGAATGTGGCAATACAAATCAGAAAGAGAAAGTGTACACATCTATCAGGATGACTGACTGACAGGTGACTCAGTGAATGAATGAGCAAGGCTAAGCACTAGCAAGGATGTAGAGCAGCTAGAAGTCTCATGTGTGGCTGGTGGGAATGCAAAATGGCACACCTGTGGAAAACCACTGTGTCAGTTTCTTATAAATTTAAACTCCCTCTTCCCACGTGATCCCAGCAATCCCATTCTTAGAAATTTACCAAAGAGAATTGAAAATATATACACAACTTACATAAAATCTATCCACAGATGTCACAGCAGCTTTTCCATAGAAAGCCTCAGACTAGAAACCCACACAAAAACATTCATCAACTAGGGAGGGATCCCATGGTTCACCCAAACAGTGGAATGCTATTTGGTAGCAAAAAGGAACAACCCAAAGCCAAATATGGTAATTTCAACAGTAGGCAGGCTGAGGCAGGAGGACCGTGAGTTCAAGGACAGCCTGTGCTTTATGGTGGGACACTGTCTCAAAACAAACAAACAAACAAACAAACAAAAAAGAATCTGCCTACAGATCCACACGACATGGTGAATCTCTCAAGCACTATGCTGAGTGAAAGAAACTGGAGTCAAAAGGCTGCCTACTGCTTGTCATTCTGGAAAAAGTAAAACTACAGGGACAGAAACAGGGACGTCCAGGGGACTGGGGATGAGAGAACGATGGCTGCTAGTGGGTTATAAGGGCATTTTTTGTGGTGACAGGAATATTCTATATGCTGGTTTAAGGGTGGTTACATGACTGTGTACATTCATGAAAATTTGATTTTTCTTAAAGGGGGGTTGTGAGTTTTGCTGTGTGTATTTATGACTTGAGAGAGCTATTCCCTATCTTTTGCATTGCAAAACCCTAGGCCATGAAATGTAAGATAAAGAGACTCCAGGCAAGAGCAGAGTACTTGGGAGAAAATGCTATAAGGGGAAGCCCTGTCTCCACATCTGCTTCTCTCACTTGAATGGGATCCCTCAAATCAAAGAGATTAGGGGAGAATGACAAGGAGGAAATGATGAGAGATTAGTGACAAAGAGGCTGAATCTAAAGGGGCCCAGAAAGAAGATTAGAGTCCTCGTTTCCTGCACCCAAACCGGGCCCGGAGGACTTCCCTTGGCTACAGGTGTCATGTCACCCTCCATAGCCAGCTGAAGGACCCGTTTTCGTGCTCTCAGACCCGGTTGTCTTAGCTCCAGGAGCAGAAATCTGCCTCTGTGCTATTGCAGGAGGAACCTGAGTCCCCCACAGTCCCACCACCTGCACTTCAGTTGAGGACGTCACTCCCACCTGGAGATGTAAAACAACACACACCTACCTTTCCTGTCCTGTGATTTCACTCTCATTTACCTGTTTCCAGCAGAATGGAGGTAAAACTAAAGCAATTTCCCTCTCTCCCATGTAAATTCCTTTGTGGTTGGGGTTGAAAGGCATACTCTCCCTCATCCTTTTTTGAGACAGGGTCTAACTATACAGTTCAGGCTGGCTTTGAACTCACTATGCAATCCTGGCTAACCTCTAACTGGTGGCGATCCTCCTGCCTCAGCCTCCCAAGTGCTGGGATTACAGGTGAGTACCACCATACCTGATAAGAGTACTTCTTTTGATAGATGACCATCTTGACATTCACTGGTCACCCTTTGATCAACTATTCATTAAACTGTTGGTCTCCGCAGTTATAAAAAAAACTTAGGCCAGGGATTTAGCTCAGTGGCATAAGCACCTGCCTGGCAAGCACTAGGTCGTGAGTTCAATCCCCAGTACCAAAAAAAAAAAAAAAAATCTGCATTTCTGCCCTCTAGGCAGCCTGATAGGGGCCATAGCAGGGACCTGGCTCAGAAGCTTGAAGAATCCAAAGGAAGAAGAGCAATGGCAATGAGGTCCTCTGAAAGTGGGGCATGGAGCCATGAATCCATAATCCCAGAATTTGGAAGGCAGAGACAGGAGTATTTCCTGAGTTCAAGGCCAGCCTGAGCTACACAGTGAATTTAAGGCCAGCCTGACTACATAGTAAGATTCTGTCTCCCCTCCCCCCACCAAATCATGCTTTCTTTGCAATGCTAGGGATTGAACCTAGGGCTCTGGTCATGCTAGGCAACCATTCTTCCACTAAGCAACACTCCAAGCCCTAGTACCATATTTTCTAGTCCAAACAGTAATTGCTGTGGCACCTTTGACCTCTGTGCAACTACCTCCTTCCCCCTTGTTAAACAAGCATGCCATAAAGGGGACTGAGAAAAGCCCCCGAGGACAGGAACTTTATCTGTTCATCCCTGGAGTAACTGCTGGCTCATAAATAAAGAAAGTATGTGATTATCTCTGGAGATATTTAGCATTTGCTGAATTCCCAGGGGGAAAAATATAAATGTTAGAAAACCATGCAAACAAAGAAAAAAAGAGAAGTCAGTAGGTAATAGAAGGCACAATGACTTCACCTGTAATTCCAGCACACAAAGAGATGGAGGCAGGAAGATGCAAAGTTTGAGTTCCACTTGGGCAATTTAGCAAGATATCTTGAAATTAGAGGCTGGGTGTGGTGGTGCATACCTATAATCCCAACAGCAGAGAGGCTGAGGCAGGATGATCACTACAAATTCAAGGCCAAGCCTGGGCCTTACATAGTGAGACCCTGTCTCAAAAAAATGAAACCAAAAAAAAAAAAAAAAAAGGCTGAGGATGAAGCTCAGTGATAGAATGTCCCTTGGTTTGATCCCCCTTACCCAAAAAAAAAGGATAATTATTGCTCGTTACATTAATACTTCTCATTTACACAGTACATCTGCATGCATTTTTTCCATTTTTAAGTACTTACATTCATGCCTTGCCAGCAACACTACTAAAGCAATAATAATAGTAATAATAATAATGGAACACTTCCTGACCTTCGGGGTCTAGGCTCTGTCTGGAGGCTTAGTGTGCACTTTCTTGCTTGGTCTTCGAGTAACACAGCCCCTTTCAGATGTGTTAACAGAACCTCAGAAGGAAACCAAACTATCCGTGCTTGCACAGGACAGGCTGGAGACCTGACTTCATCCCCGAGCATGTCCCGGGCACCCCCGGTCCTGGCAGGAAGGATTTTTACCAGCATTCCTGTGTTGGGCTCCTCCTGCCCAGACCCATGGCTTTTGTAGGCAAGCCTCCCTCAGGCTAAAGCTGGGTTTCGGTCTCCCCAAGCAAGAGAAATGCGCTCTGGTGTGCACACAGCAAGTCCATACCAGTTGTCTGAGTCTAACTCTGACCTCTTCCTCACAGGACGACCTGTCCCTCTCACTAAACAGAAACTGTCCCACGTCCTGGAAGGTCAGTGATGGTCCCTTCCCTCAGCCTCCTCTCTCAGATGCCTGACATTCTCCATGTAAACTATTTCTTGTACAATATCATTGAGATCTAAAATAAAATGAAATCGGAGCCTTGGCTGTGTCTCGTTGCCGTGGAAACAGTGTCAAGCCTGAATGCCTCCAGGAGCTATGGGTGCGCAGTCCTTCCGGCTGCCTGGGGACGACGATGCGGGACGAAGAACTGGACAACTGTTAGTGCAGTTCAGTAATAAATGCAGACTGTTCAACTCAGGGCTGCTGTCAGTGGATGCATAATCAACCTCTAGCCTCCATTTTCCGAAGGGTGCTGGACTGGTACAGAACACAGCAGCCAAATGAACAAAGGCTCAGATCGTTCTACTTTTGTGAAGGTACATTTTAAAGTCTATTAAGGCAGCTCAAAAAATGTGGTAGCAGAAAAAAGCATAAGCAGAAATAAATTTCAACGGCAGTCTGTAGAAGCATTTTTGCTTCTTGGAATGGGAAACCAAACCTTTCCCAAGAGACTCCATTATTAAAGCCATAAATAAAACATCCCCAATTTGACGGTTTGGTTGCTTTGCTTGTGTGGTTTTGTTGTGGCCCAGAATTTGAGGCTGGCATCCAGGGGAGGCTGGGGAGGTAGGTGATTCTGACAGCTTTCTGTCCTCTTTCCTCTAGCACGGTGTCCATGCACCTCGCCGCAGAGCGTGAAGACTACCAAAGATGGTTACCACAAAACCCAAGGATGAGATGTCTAGCTGCACTCTCCCTTCTCTCATGAGCACCCTGTTCCACAAGGAAAAGCAAAGCAGAGTGCTGCTGGAACTGCTCACCCAATTGCCTAGGGCAGAGAAGGTGAATCTTTTAAAGCTTCCGATGATCATCAACAGCGCCCTGTAGGTACCTGTAGGTACCTACAGGATTGTCATCACCCGCCCAGGTGGTCTGGGTTTGAGTCGCAGCACTGCTGCCTAGCAACGCAGTAACCAAGGTTGGTTAACTTCTGGGTGCCAGTCACCTTGAAGGAGTGGAGTTATGGGGATAAATAGATGGTATATGCTGGCTGTACATAACCTAGTGAATTCCAATCACTCCCCAGGAAGACAAGCGCCACTTGCAAGGGTCTATTTGTACAGGACATTTTGTGGGTGTTAATAGTTCTCATGGTAACTTCTGTTCTTGCTGCTCTGACTTACAGACCATAGAAACTAGTCCTGCTAATTGCAGTGACTTTCTCAAAGTGATGAATGTATAGCCAAGCAGTCAGGTTTTAAATCCCCATCTGTCCAACTACAAAGCCAACATGCTTTCCACTTGATTCTGCTACTTTCTGAGCTCATAAGCATGGGATGAATCATTATTTTAATTCAAGGTAAATATAACAATAGTTTCAGGGTTCAGATAATTTGCTAATGCCTTGGAAACTTTAATTTCTGTAGCTGTTCTGCCTCTTATTAAAATGATCCTACATCCCTTTGGAATGAGAAGTATCATTGTGAGACAGGAACTATATTACTCCTTGGTTTGTTCCAAGCCAGCCTGGAGAGCTGCCCACAAACAGCTCCATGGAAATGTCAGTGGGGGTTAGGTACCTCAGTCCCTTCACCCTGGGCAAGAAAGCTTTGAATTGTTAGCTTTCAACCATTCTAAACCACTGACACCAGACTGGAAATTCTTTCCCCTCAAATGAAATATGAAATTATAGCATTGCAATCAACAGGCTTAGAATCCTATAAAATAAAGGTATAATACAATTCAACTCTTTCTTTCTTTCTTTCTTTCTTTCTTTCTTTCTTTCTTTCTTTTCTTCCTTCCTTCCTTTTCTTTTCTCTTTCTTTCTTTCTTTTTCTTTCTTTCTTCTTTCTTTCTTTCTTTCTTTCTTTCTTTCTTTCTTTCTTTCTTTTCTTTCTTTCTTTCTTTCTTTCTTTCTTTCTTTCTTTCTTTCTTTCTTTCTTACCAGGGATCAAAATCACAAACTTGCACTTACCAGGCCGTTGGCTTTGTGTTTTTTATTTTGTTTTGTTTTTTGCTCTGTGTTTCTGAAACAGGATCTCACTATGTAGTTCAGGCTGGCCTCAAACTCATGGCAATTCACCTACATCAGTGTTACGATTACCGATGTGTACTGCTGCATCAGGGCTCTTTCTCAGTGCTAAGCCCAGTTTCCAGTGCTTGAAGGGCCAAGATTTTCATTTTGTGTGTGGTGGTGGTGGTGGGGTGAAAACATGAGAACAGCCATAAAGTTTGGGTGTGTGCTTAGATCCGCCAGAAATGTAGCTATATGGTAGATATCTCATGACAGGCTGGAGCCACATTCAGGGTGTAGGCTCCAGAATCAGAAGAGTTTAAACCCCAGCCTTCCCATGATCATGTTTTTTATATTCTCGGAGCTCCTGTTTCTTCATCTATAATATGGGGGGATTGTAAAATCTTAACAAATATATTTATCCCACTCTGAATTCAAAACAGACCTGAGAAATTTGTGGTAATTTTTTGCTTTGAGACAGAGATCTCACTATGTTGCCTAGATTGGCTTTGAACTCCTGCACCCAAGCAACCTTCCTGCCTCAGTCTCCTGGGTAGCTAGGACTGTAGGTGCATGCTACCATGCCCAACAGTAACATTTTAGTGATTCCTGCTGTGTGTATCAGGCTGAGCTTTTTCCATGACTGTCCTACCGGGAAATCTGCACTTGAATGAACCCAAGTCCTATAGCTCCAGAGCCTGTCCCGTCCCCTGCTTTAGGACGTGAGCCATTTACTGGGTTCAGATTAAAGGATTTATGCAAGATCCGCGCCATGCTGGAACTTAGGGCGCCGAGCCAACCAGTAAGCAGTCTGCCGCCCTGGAAAGTGACTGTGGTCTGGGGAGCCGCAGCCACCCCAGGGCGGGGAAACCAGAAGCAAGAGCGTCACCTGAGATCCGCGCCATGCTGGAACTTAGGGCGCCGAGCCAACCAGTAAGCAGCTGCTGCCTACCGGGGCGCGGGCTTAGAACCAAACATACCACATTCCCCCACCCCCCCACCCCGGTTAACAATTGGGATCCAGGTATCTGGGTATCTCTTAGCAGGTGACCATATTTGGTACAGCAAGTCGGGGGAGTTTCCTTCTACTATCTCTGAAGGCAGATATTTTTATCGCCGTTTTGCTTTGTCCTGATTAACGGTGTTGCTCTATTCAATACA
>PVJX010016973.1:22611-33230 GCA_004027295.1 Dolichotis patagonum
TATTGTGAAGACAACGAGGTATACAATGTTGCCTGTTACTGTTGTCCTGGTGACCTGCTGTGATGTTCTGTGCCAATTTCACTATACTGTCTCAATTGGCTTTATTCCATCCTTTTTTTTCTGTTTGCAGCCTCACTGTGTGTTCACTTTGTATGCCTTAATTTTGTAACATGAACAGCTATTTCTGGGAGGACAGTATATGGTTTGTCAACTAGTGATTTATGGTTTTTTTGTGAGGTTTTGTATTGTTTTTACCCGTTTTTCTGTATTGCTTTTTTTTCTCTTTAAATAAAATTTAAAAAATTAAAAAAATTTAAAAAAATTAAAAAAAGGATGTATGCACAATTGTTTCTGCAGAAGCAGCTGTATGTGAGGATCTGGTGGGAGAGCCTTGGCTGATGCAGCTGGAGCTTGGACCACAGGTGGAGAGAAGGCTGTGCACTCATAACCCTTCATTCTGCCACTCTGCATGATGAGTACTCCTCATTTTTTGTGACCTGGTTTAATTTCTCCGTTAGGCTGTGCACATAATAGCTGTCTCCCCAAATGCTTGCTGAATAAAGGAAGATAATACTGATGGTGAATAGTATTGTCATTTACCTTATATATGACACATTGTATGCTGAGGTTCTGTTCTCTTATTTACACTAACCTGTTAAACAGAATCCCTATCCCCACTCAAGAGATTGAACCCAAGGCCTTACACATGCTAGATAAATTCTCTTATCACTGAGTTACACCTATAACCTATAGCCTTTTATGCTGAAATGTGGTCTAAGTTGCCCAGGCTGGCCATGAACTTATGTATGAACCACCTGCTTTGGTCTCTCTAGTAGCTACAATTTGTGCCACCTGGCCTAGCTAAAGATATTTTCTGGGCCAGGCATTTAGCTCAGTGGCTTAAGCGCCTGCCTGGCAAGTGTGAGGTCATGAGTTCGATCCCCGGTACAAAAAAAAAAAAAAGCTATTTTCTGACCCTGGGAATTGATCTCAGCCTTAGCACTGAGGTACATCTTCAGCCCTTTTTTAATTGCTGATACAGAGTCCTGCTGAATTGTACAGGTTGGGCTTGAACTTTTTATCTTCCTGCCTCAGCCTCCCAGAGTGCTGAGATTACATTCACATGCAAAGTGTGACCAGCTTAAATGTATTTTTTAAATGTTTTTCTGACAGGGTGTTGCTATGCAGTTCAGGCTGGCCTTGAGCTCATTTTGTAGTCCAGGCTAGTCTCAGACTTGCAGTGATCCTCCTGCCTCAGCCTCCCAAGTGCTGGGGAGACATGCAGCAAAAAGGCTAGCTTTAAACAATTTTAAAAAGCTGTTAATTTTCCACTAATTTAATGTCCATCAAACATTTATTCATCACCTAGTATTAATGTAAGTACCAAGGATACCTATGGAGTGAGATTTGGGGTGGGGGTACCTGGAACCTTGAACTTGCCAGGCAGGTGCTGTGCCACTGAACTATACCCCTGGCCCCGGAGACAGAGTATTAAGAAACAACAAATCCAAGTTTACATACAGTTATGGAACACTCTATCTTTTTCAAAGTAGACTTCCCCAACTGTTTTGTTTATGTTAATTTTATAATCTGCATTCCCTCAAGCCTTACTTATTGTTAAGCAGTCAAGATAAACAGACTGGGAGAGCCTCTTGTGAAGCCACAGCAGAACTCACAAGGTTGGAGGAGAGAGGCTAACACTTAGAACATGGTATTTGGGGAAGAACCAGGCAGAGAAGTCAGATGAGGCTACCATTCCTGACCCCATCATAATAATGAAGGCTTGCAAAAACCTCGATTTCATCAGCTACAAAATGATCATCAGCTCTGTCATTGCTTTCCCACAGGACAGCAAGGACTCCTAGGATGACGTGAGAGCACCTCCTTGTAGGGTCCCTGCTTGAGGCCGTGGGGCAAAGTTCCACCACCACAGGGCCTGGCACCAGCCCAGGCCTTCCAGGAACATTCGTGTCCCTTCCTTTTCTCCCAGCCCAATCTCTCAGAAGGCCACAGCCACCCTGGGAAACATAAGCCTGCAAGATCGAGGGCCCAAGGATTGCTGGCTTGAGACTGGTTGTCTCCTGCACATGTTATTTTTTCTCTTGTCACTGTCTGCAAAAGGCAAACCAGAATGAAATGATAACAGGCATGTCCACTGAAGCAAAACAGGTCACAGGAAGAAGATAATACACTCAATGACAAACAAAAGTCAACTGCAGCTGGGCCCAGAGAGGGTAGGCAGAAATGTGTGGGAACTAAGGAAGGTGTTTCCTTGTTTATAAACAGGTTTATGAAATATTATCACCCTCGTGAATATACACACACACTTGGTGTTTTAACATCTTTCTGTGGACATTTAGGCTTCCTGTGCAAGGGAGACCTCGGTAAGACATGGAAGCAACCCTTGAGTGTTTAGTCTTCATAAACAAAGGCACAGAACACAAAATTTAGATACTCAAGACTGAAGAAGGCTACTGTGAGAACAAAAGCAGCTGATTTATTAGGATGAGAGAACTGCCTCACCCGTGCCTGAAATCTAACATTTGTTTAATAAATATTTGGCGAATGAGACTTGATCTTTATTTTCCAAATATTATAACCATGAATATTTATCCCCCTTCATTAGCTAATCATTCAGAGATGATTCTACTCCCCCTTGACATAATTTTGGTGCTTCACTTTTTCCCCCTTTTACTTAATGCAATTCAAAGAAAATGAGGCTGTCAAAAAACTTAACAGAGTCTATGGATGTTGGTTAAAGGTCATGCATGCGTGCATTTTAGATAGCAAAAGCCAGCAGAAGCATTTGCTGATAAGCAGGAGACCTGCCTTGCATTCATTAATTGGCTGATTGTCCTTAGGACAAATAACCTCTTAGGATCTCATTGGATAGATCTGTGATAGGGTTAGGCAGATGACCTCCTTGTGGGCCTTTCCGTACTTGAAATGCTAAATGTCAAAATTAAACACACTGGGTCAATGAAGACAAATGAGCTCTCCACAGGGTTAATATTTGAAAACTTTATTTTCTCAAATGAGCACCAACACAGATTGGAAAATATGACAGAAACAATGCATTTTTCTCTACAGTAATACTGAATCACTATGTACAAATACAGGAAAAGGTGAAGACAAATTATTCAAAAACAATTACCTTTGTTATTGAAGCAAAGTGACCTGAAAAAATGCCATCAAAGAAAACAAAACAAACAAACAAACCCAAACCCAACAAATACAGTTTGTAAACACAAGCATAAGTAGACAGATTCTGTATTATAAGACAGTCTCTGCAGGTTGGGAAAAAAATCAACTCCCACTTTCTACAAAATGTTATATAAAACATGGGCAAAGAGAACTGGGTAACAAGAGAATAGCTTGTTTCCTCTTGGCTTTCTCTTTTACTGCCAGTAGATTTCATGACTGTGTTTTAACTTTCAAAAATCAATCATTTATTTTCTGTACCTACAGGATTAGTATTTATTTTAGGTAGATTCTTTTTAAATGCATAAGTTGATTGTTTTCAAGATTTGATTTCCCAGCTTCTTTCTGAACCTGAGGCAATCTGACCTTAGAAAATAAAAGCTATTTACCTACAAGGTAGGTGCATTATGTTATTAATGCTCTTTTAACCCAAACCAGTTGATGTTCAACATCACCGGCTTCTAAAACAATTGGAGCCCTGATATCTGCGATTCATACACTCCCATCTCAGTCAGACGCACAGATTTGACTCTGCTTGATCTTCACAAACAGATTTCCTTTACAGTCTATGAAAGTTGAGCACATAAAGAAAGAAAAAGGAATAAACTGGCAACAGCTCCCTGCTCAGGAAAATAAAAGCCTCGTTGCTTGTGCTGTTGGTCCACTCAGAAACAAAAACAACCAGAGAGAAAGAAGAAAAACTTTATGCGCCTGAGGTGTAAACTGTAGGTATAGTGTCCCCAGTAGAAAAGAAAGCAGGAGGCACAGTCCAAAGTGCTTGCACTCATGCACACCCACACACACACACACACACACCCACACACACACACACACACACACACACACTTAAAAATGAGATTCCAATTTGTTGGAACTTCTTCCAACAAGAGCAATTGCCCCAAGTCATTACTATTAAATTTACTTGGTTTCATTTACTTTCTTTTCTAGCCATTACTACTGCAAGAAAATACTTCAGTTTTCAACTGGTAACTTATTGCAGAGTCTGTTCCATTGGGAGAAAAAATGCAGACCGGCATTGCTTTAAAGCCTTGATTTATAGTAAAGTGATAGAGGTCTTTAAAAAATAAAAGTATATTGGTGATTACTGTTTCCCTTAAAATACACTTCAAGAAATGCAGAGGAAATCATAGGCTTTAAAATGAAAATAAAAAGTGCTCTCAAAAAAAAAAAAAGTGCTCTCAGGGGATCTGAGAAAACAGCACCAAATATATTATTTAAAAAATTAAATATTATTTACAAAAGTATATTTCACAAGCAACTGTTATATATATAGATATTTCTCTACTTGAAAATCTTATTATAAAGGGGACACTTCTTTATACCATGCACATTTATCCGCCCTTGAAGACGCACTGTGTCCTATCCACATGATCTTATGGTCAGAGGAGCTGGGGCTGCGCTCGGTCAGGCCCAGCTGAAAACTTGTGGGCATCAAGTTTGGCTGTGTTTGATTCACATCAAATCAACCCCTCAGCAGCCTGTGACTACATCCTGGGGGCCTGGGTGTACTCCAGGTAGCCAAGGCCATGGGACCTAGGGTGACACAGGGGAGATGGAACTCAAGGCTGCCAGCCAGGCCTTCAGCTCAAAGTGAAGGCGCACTGCCGGCTGAGGTATGGAGCTTCATGCCTCTCACTCACTTCTCCCTCCCCTTCCCTGCTCCCCAGCCCCTGCCCTAGTAGAACCAACAGACTGACTCCCTGAACCTACATGGGGTGAACGGATGAGGTCTTTGGTGATGCTGAGTCAAAAATTTGGTGAGGAAATAAAAAGAATAAACCGACTGAGGCCATGAGTTGATGTGTGTCCACTGCTCAGCTGGCGGCCTCTCCAATACTGCTAAATGTTAGAATGACAAGCTGTAAATGGAGTTAACGGTAACGGTATAAGAAGCACTTTTGGTTTCACTGACACAAAGGGAAGCCTAATGAGTTTTCTTTTTCTTTCTTTTTTTTTTTTCTTGTAGCTCTGGAAAACCAATACTTAGTCTCTTGTACCAACTACGGTGCCGTGCATCCACTGGATATTCAATGGATAGTAACTGAAACAACCAGAATCAGGGTTTGACAGAAGCCTGCTGTGATCCAGGCCCCATCCCTAGGGAAGAACAGTGTGGCACATTGGTCTGTCTCTACCCTCTGACAATCCAGGGCACCTGTGTCCAGTTTCTGTGTTACCACGTTCCAACTGCAGTTTTAAGACAAAACACTACCTAGATTGCACCCCCTCCCTGGTGGTTTTTTCCATTTTTTTTTTTAAATGAAATGGACTCTTAATAGCTAGGATGTTCTCTAGGCAAAAGATCTAATCAAATCCATAAGTGAAGGCCACTTCCTTTAAGAGGACAGAGAGGGGAAATCCATGATTTCTGCGCTGGCAAGCCAGCTTAGGAATGTGAAAGTTGAAAAATGTTTGAGAACTTGGGCCTGGGAGTTAGGGGACAATTTCTTTGGGAGCAGAAATAAAACACTTTAGAACCTTCCAAATTTGTCTTGCAATAAAGTAGGGAGAGCAACATAATCACTGTGGCTACGAAAGCTCTGGAAATGGCTAGACAAGGACCTTGGGGAACACAGGTCAATTTCTAAGAGCTTTCTTTTTCTGGAGGAGAAGCAGTCCACTGCTAGACACAGGCCACCCTGCTCTCTGTCATCCTGCCGTCTGCTGCCGGCAGGGCAGGACCATGTGGATGCTCCATCTCCCATTCTGCAGTCAGCCCATGGACACAAAGAGGCATTTCCACCAGACTCGCTCCCTATGGGAATTCGGATTTACTACAGATGTGATTCTAAAAACATCCTGGGTTGGCTGCTTTAATCTTGGTGAATCAATTTTACAGATTCTTTTTTTTGGTACTGGGGATCAAACTCATGACCTTGTGCTTGCCAGGCGGCACTTAGGCCGCTGAGCTAAATCCCCGGCAATTTTACGGTTTCTTATGAATTCTTTTTTTTTTTTTTAAGACCTTGAAACCTACATTTTCCTATAGGATCAGCTTATTTGCAGAATGAGATTCTAAGAATTATCTAATACACACATATCTTAATGTTTTCAGTCTACAAAATGAAATTAACTCATTGAAAAGAGTTTCGGTCATGCACAGTATGCTGGCTGAACTGCCACTGAAAGAGACTTCACAGCGTTGATCAAATGTAACAAACTTTTCTTTCTCAAGTCTTACAGGGATTTGTTCTTCACTTCCCCAACACAATGAAGTTTGGATGGGAGGGTAGGGGCAGAGGATAATATTGGAATCTGTAACTCCCTCCCTACTGCTGGACCACATTAACAGATCTCTCCACCACATAAGACATTTAGCTCCAAAAAGAACAACTCAGGGCAAGAGGAACCCACCATCCAGGTTATCACTAGGCTGAAAGCCTTAGATCTGTGTTTTCCATGGTCTACAATGGCTGAACTGGACAAAAACAGCTGAAACACTATGAACAAAGGATTGCTGATCCCACTGATAAGCAAAGAGGAAGTATGCACTAATCTGATCTATTCCTCCCATGGTCCCTCCCAACCCCTCCCCCTGCCATATTACTCTTTTTGAGGGTCAGGAAAAGAAAGGCAGACAGTCAGAATTACTAACTGGCTCTATGTTTTGTATTTCTGGCTCAGTATCTGAGCCATTCTTCAGGTCCTCCCAAGCTGCAACATCCCCTTATACCCTGCTCTTCTCCGTTTCTGATTTTACTTGGCTGATGGTCAAAGCCTTTGGGATAGTTCTACCTTGCACTCATTGCAAATGACAGTCCGCTCTCCCTTTGCCTTCAGGCACTAAGGAGGCAAACACAATGATTAGCGGGAGGCTGTGTGAGGCATCAGTCATCCAAATCCATTTTGGCTTCACCCACCTCACTCCCTGCTACCTGGACTTTCCCCAACTCCGCTGGAGCAAACCAGGCCCTTTGCCCCATCAGCTAGAATTAGGGCCTCTCTGCGCTCATCTGCTATCCTGGCACATTCAGTGTCAGGAAGTGAGGCCTCTGATCAGAGAGAATACAGTCATGAGGTATTTTTTTCCTTCTCTTTGTCTGTTTAGACAAGTCGAATATTTCAAGCCTAAGTTATCAGGTGTTTCCAGGAGTGGCGCGCTTCTGTCCCTACCTCTCCCCTCCTGCCCCCTGCCCACCCCCAGTACCTCAGGGCTCCCCTTTTCCCTCCTCCTCACACGCATGTGCCACTGCTCTTCTGACAAGAGGCCATCAGGCAGCTCTTGCAGGGCCCTGAGAGCCTTTGCAAAGTGGGCTGCTGCCCTGCGGTAAGGATCTGTTCCTTCAGTTGTTTTGTTTTCAGCAAACACTAGAACAGAGAGAAGCCAGGATTAACTCACAAACAGATACAAAGCAAAGAGACAGAGAGACAGCAATTTTGAGGCCGGTCACCAGAAAGATGGTGTCGGGGTGGGAGGACGCCCCAGATGGCAAGGCCCCCAAATGGATGGAACCAAGTGTTCAGTCACTCTCTCACGCGGGGGTAGGATGTTGGATGGCGTTCACTGGACACTGGGTTGGGTGGCTGCTGTCCGCTCAGTCCCAGCCATTGTCCTTGATCATGTGTGCTAGTTCAATGATGTACTTGCCTTCTTTATATTTCTGGCTGCTTTCAAAAGCATGTTCCTAGAAATGGAAAAGAGACTGAGTGACCAGAGACAAAAAGGTGACTTTTGTGCCACAGAAACTAAGGTGTCACTGACGATGGGCATCACCCAGACTCACCAAGGGAATTCCTACCACCCAGGCACTCTGCGTCCCAGCTCATCCTGACAGTGAGCATCGACACTGCAGCAGAACTGCTTCGGGATCTCTGCTTGAATGTCATCATTCCAGAAAGGTCTGTCCCAACTACTGTACTTAAAATCCCAACTTTCACCAGCACTTCTGTCCCTTTCCCTGCCCAGCTTTATTTTTATCCACAGTACTTACTACTGTCCAGCACATAATTCGCGTTACTATTTTACTGTCTTCTGTGACTAAAACATATGAGGAATGATCAAAATACACAGTGGAATGTTTAAGTTTTTAAAAATATGTCACAGTAAAAAACACATCACCATTACTCCCCTCTGCTTCAACCACACCGACCCCACTGTTCTTGCCACTTTCTGAAGCAGTTCTAGAAATCCTTTCGTGGGTGTCTTTATGAGGTACAATAAAAAAATACAGTGAATGCTGCTGCTGAGTGCCATCCAATGGAAAGGCAGGCTCATAAAATTTTATAGTGCGCCTGCGTCCACCAGATCTGCACGGTGCGACTTCTAGCTCTTCCTCAATGTCAAAATGACCATGAAAGTTTAATGCTTTGAATCTATTCAGAACATCGAAGCAGCCTGCACAACTAGAGATATTTATGGAAAAGGGCTTCTAGAACTGCTTCAGAAAGTGGGAAGAAGGGTGGGATAAGTGCATTAAACACAAGGTATAGTATTCTGAGGGAAATTAATGGCAATGTGTTTTTTCATTTATATATGTATTTTTTAATTTTTTTTCCCCCCAACGTGGTCTTACTATGTGGTTCCAGCTGGCCTTGGACTCACTATGTAACTCAGGCTGGCCTTGAACTCACAGCAATCCTTCTGCCTCAGCCTCCCAAGTACTGGATTACAGCTGTGAGTTCACCACACCTGGCTTCTAATTTCTTTTTAAAAAATTTAAACATTTGTTGTATTTTTTATAAACTTTATAGAAAAGAGTTAGTTTTGTTCTTTGTTTTATCCCTAGAAGACTGCTGAGCACAAAAGAGATTTTCAACAAATCACTGCCAAATGAATGAGTAGACAATCATAGGGAGCCTCGAATTCTGATGCTAACTGGCTATCTGCCTTGGGGCTATATCCTCAAATTTCCTGTGTCTTTCTTACTAGTTTCTAGGAACGCAAGAAAATCTGGTTATAATTTTAAGCTGCACTTGTTAGACTTAGAGAAAAAAATAGTAAGAGGAACCAAGAATTACAAGGCCAAACAGGTCTCTATTTTATTTCCTTGTTCTTGCTGTTTCTATGTCAGATGGGTCAGGTACATTTTAAAATTTTCTTTAATTATTCTTCTTTCCTCTTGTTTTTTTTCTCCCCTCGCTGCCTTTCTCCAGTAGACAGAAGCTGTAGACTGGAGAACCTGGCAGCCTTCAACTGCCAGGCCTGCAGAAGGAAAACTCAATCCAAATAGCTGGTGAGTTAGTTACTTTCTCAGCATAAAGCACTGTGAGTGCTCTCAGTTCATAAATTCAGGGAAAGCAGTTCAGCACAGAGGATCAGAGCTATTTTGTTTGCAGAAATAGACACCAAGAACATTCTATTATCTGAGAACATTGGTTCCTCGAGTCATTACATGGCTAAATGAAGTACAGAAGTATTGGACATTAGGTCTGCCCACTGAGTCCCCAAGTAAATAAGGAACTAAACCCCACAGTTGGTAGCTTCCTGGGGTCATCTATAGAAGCCACACCTTGTGTTCTGGAGCCTTAGGATGTCTAAATTTTGAATAAGAGCTCAGACTTGGATTTTTTGTGGAGAAAGGGAATCAACACCACAATGTTAAGAAGGAAGGGGAAGGGAAGAAGGGAGGGAATGAAGGAAAAGGAAGGGAAGGGGAGGAGAGAGGAGAGGCGGACCAGGATAGCACAGAGGATATATGCAGATGGCATACATAAACACACACATTCATGCAGGACCTGTGGGCTCAGCAATTTTTCTGACACTTCATTATTCTCTGGCTCCGTGTGTGTGTGTGTGTGTGTGTGTGTGTGTGTGTGTGTGTGTGTCTGTCCGTCCGTGCACACATGCATGCAAACATAATACAGAAATGTGGTTTGGAAATGAGACATAGTGTTACATAATAATGTTTTCAGGGTAGGAGGGGATGACAAAGCAAGATTCAGAGAGTGAGTGTTTTCCTGTTAAGTGAAAGAAAAAAAGAAAATCTGACTGTCCTGAGCCACACTGGCACTTGTAGAACACTGGCACTGGACCCAGTAGGAAGAGTACTGCACCTAAGAGTCTACAGAAGCACTCTGTGGATCTCATTTCTGTTGCTTCATTTAACCGCCTGATTTCCCACTTAATGACACTACTGGGATATTTAAGGATTATTTTGAAGTGTCACAGTATTTTATCTATTTCATAGGTTTATTCTGACAGTTAGAAGAAGCAACAAAATAAACGAATGGCACACTGCATCTGGCACATAGCTCAGTAACTATCTGGGGAGTTTTAAGCATCTTGGGAGCTCGGTGTGTCTCTTGTCTGGTGCACACCACCTGACCTGCCAAGCCATGCTGTTTGCATGTGGCTTTCTTTTCTCCCTGGCATCATGACTGTAAATGCCTTCAGATCAGAGACCAGATCCCATTCCCTCATTTCTTTTCTTTTATGGTGCAGAGGATTGACCCCAGGA